>BMAO01016771.1:0-76784 GCA_019973975.1 Trichonephila clavata
AGGTGTGAGGACTTCACAGTCATCCGGGTCATTAGACAATGGACAGATAGGGCGCGAGTTTAAAATTGCCTCTACTTGATTCATGACAGTACTAAATTCCTCAAATGTTAGCTTGGCATCTCCAACAACTCTTTAAAATGATATTAAAGGATTTGACTCCCGCCTCCCAGAGCCCTCCAAAGTTAGGTGCTCTGGGAGGAGAAAAGTTCCAATTAATATTCTCTGATGCATAATATGTTGCCAACTCTTTATTTGGGTTACATACCATCTGGTACAAGCTTTTAGCTCTCGTTGAGCCCCAACAAACGTTTTAGCATTGTCTGTGAAAAGTGTTTTGCTAATTCCACGTCGAGCAAAGAACCTTTTTAACGTGGCTATAAAGGCGCCAGTCGTTAAATCCGTAATAATTTCAAAATGAGTGGCTCGGGTAACAAAACAAACAAAAATGGTTACATATATTTTATGATAAACACCCTTTCGTTGCCCCTTATATTTAATACAGAAGGGCCCTAGAAAGTCGATCCCACAGCAATTAAAGACAAAACCCTGGTTTACACGTTCACTTGGAAGTGAACCCATCAATTGCTCGCAAAGTTTAGGTTTAATTTTGAAGCAAGTAACACACTCGTGAGTAATTTTACGAGCTAGAGATCTGCCATTTAGAATCCAGAATTTCTGCCGAACAAAGGATAAAAGTGCCTGAGGGCCAACATGCAAGTTTTTTATGTGATAGTACAACATAATTAATTTGGAAAATTTATGAGCATGAGGAAGAACAATTGGAAATTTACAGCTAAATGACATATTGGAATTTACCAATCTTCCCCCAACTCTGAGAAGACCTTTTCCATCCAAGAAAACATTTAAAAATTTTAACTTGCTTGTCGTAGGAATTTCCTTACCTGCAGCCAAATATTTAATTTCTTCAAAAAAACTCTCCTTTTGTACTGGTTTAATTAAAGCAGCTGTAGCTCTTTCCAGTTCTTGATTTGTGAAAACACCAGACTGTTTAGAAGCAGGATACTTACAATTGAAATAGAACCTGAAAATATAACTCACAATCCGAACAAGTTTTGTAAAACTATTTGTAATATTTAAACAATTATCAAGGAATACAGATGGACCTGCATGAGTGATGAATGAGTATACAATATTAGGGTTTTTAAGTTCTTCGAAAAAGTTGTCATCTTTCTGCGAAACGACAGAGTCTGAGTTCCAAGTTTTGTCCTTCAGAAAGGAAGGACCTGTCCACCAAAGTTCGTCTTGAAGCTGCAACTTAGTTGCACCTCTTGAAATCAAATCAGCTGGGTTCTCCTTGGTTTTTACATGGTGCCAGGAAAAGGTTTCAGTCAATTCTTGAATTAAAGAAACTCGGTTTGCCACAAAGACTTTTAGAAGGTGTGGTTGCATTTGGATCCAGTCCAAAACAACTTTCGAGTCCGAAAAAAGATGAACTTCATCAAATTCTAAATCAATAATTTTAATAATCTTTGAGGTCAATTTCGACAACAATGTCGCAGCAAGCAGTTCGAGCCTAGGTATTGACAAAGTCTTGAGTGGGGCGACGTAAGTTTTGCTGCAGAGCAATCTTATCTGAGTTTCATTGGCATTCTCAGATTTTACGTATAGGCATGCACCATAAGCTTGGGCTGATGCATCTGCAAATCCAATAAGTTGAACTGTAACAGAATCTTTCAGTAAAATGCACCGAGGTATTTTCAAATCCTTCAATTGATGCAGCTCGGCCACGTATCTCTGGAAGTTTTCAATTTCTTGACGAGGCAAGTTTTGATCCCAGTCAATTTTTAATAGCCAAATTTTTTGAATCATCATTTTGGCCTTTATGATTATCGGTTGAAGCAGTCCTAGGGGATCGTACAATTTGGAGATAAATGACAAGACGGTTCTTTTAGTAATAGTCACTGGAACCTCTTGCAAATTCATCTGATACATAAATGTGTCCTCTCTAGGTCTCCACGACAATCCCAAGGTCTTTACTAACTCATCATTTTCATTGAAGAGGAACTCCTTGTTTTCCGTGGGCACGTCTTTCAACAATTCCTCACTGTTGGCGCTCCACTTGTAAAGATGAAAACAGCCCTCTTTCATCAAGCCAATTAGTTGTCGCTGCATCTCTTTAGCAGTAGTGATGTCGTCTGCTCCTGACAAAATGTCATCCATGTAGGTGCTATTTTCGATAACTGGAGTGGCAAGTGGGTACTTGTTCTTCCCTTCATGGGCTAGTTGTAGAAGACATCTGGTAGCTAAATATGGAGCTGGTTTGGTCCCATACGTAACCGTTTTCAAGCGATAAGACACGATATCTTCTTCAGGCGATGGTCTCCATAAAATTCTGAGAAAATCTTGTTGATGCTCCTGCACCTTTATTTGACGAAACATCTTCTTTATATCACTCGAAAAAGCCACAACATATTTTCTAAATCTTAAAAGAATATCAAATAAATCAGGTTGAATAGTACCTCCTTTTAGCAAGATGTCATTCAATGAGTTTCCGTTGCTACTTTTACATGAAGCATCAAACACGACTCTCAGCTTAGTCGATTTACTCTCAGGGCGAATCACAGCATGGTGAGGAATGTAATAATGTAATCCTGGCTTCTCCTCTTTAACTCGCTGCATGTGATCAAGATCCTCATATTCTTGTATAAATTCGACATATTTATCTTTTATATGAGGTTCTCTAACAAATCGCCTTTCCAACAATTTTAATCTGCGAATAGCAGTAGACTTTGACTGCCCCAGTTCAATGTCATTGTCTTTCATGGGCATCTCGACGCAAAAACGTCCGTTAGTGTCCCTCGCCATAGTTTTCAAAAAATGTTCATCGCATTTCTTAAGTTCATCACTAACAAATTTGGTGGGTACAATTTCTTCTATTTCCCAGAATGATTTTAAAGTATCATTTAAAGTTTCAAAGTCTTTTGTGATTAAACCACAATGCAATGAGCCACTTGAGAACCTCGAGGTGTTACCACTAATTATATAGCCAAATTCAGTATTTTGTAAGATCAAATTACCATTATCTAATTTGTATTTACCATATTTCAAAATATCAAAAAAATATCTGCTGATAATAAGGCATCGATAAAATTACTAGTATTAAAAGTGGGGTCTGCTAGATGTACATTGCTTGGAAACACAATATGTGAAATATCAAAGGAATTAACAGGTATCATATTAGTAATTTTGGGTACAACATGAAAATCCACAGCACGTTTATATGATCCAGAACCATTTGAAATTACTCCTTTGATTTTTGATTTTATATTAACATTCGAACCACCCAAACCAGAGACCGACATATCAGTTTTTAATTTACGCAAATTCAAGAAATCTGCCGTGCTCGACCTCAATAGAGAAACTTGCGACCCGCTGTCTGCGAGGACGCGTAAAGGAACTTTTTCCCCAACAGAATTTTCAACATAAATTATACAAGTCGATAAAATAATATCATTTTTTATGTTTCTGGGAAGCGGAAATACTCATGTTCACTCCCGAAACCTGACCTTGAACAATGTTGTTTTGAGCACTCGGAAAATCAAAAGAATTCCTATCAGTTTTATTTTGATTACTTTTTATACTAGAATTTTGAAAACAAATTGGTTCGATGACGTCATCTTGGCGCCTGGTGTCTGGTTGGGATGACTCCTCCTGGGCATCTCCTGATTTTTTACATTAACAAAATGTAACAACTGATTGTGGTTCTTTTTGCAAAAACAAATATGCTTAGATCTACATTGTGATACCTTATGGTTTGGTTTCAAGCATTTTAAACATAAATTCAAAGATTTAACAATATTATACCTCTTTCTAACAGGCATATTTTTAAATTTATCACAGTTATACAGGTCATGGTTCAAAGAACAAAGCTTACATTTTTTGTCAACATTTGCATCTGTATGCAATATGAAGCTTTTGTGACGTGGAGAGTCTTTAAAATTTTGTTTACCTTTTGTTCCTGCGGATGGCAGGTTTTCTAAAAATAAACAACGCTTATTCAAAAAAGCCAAAAAATCATCCCACTTAGGAATGTCTGTACTCTCCAAGGTCATTTCGAAAAGACGCTTTGTCTCAGTATCCAAAACCTGCATAACTAATTGTATCAACAACAATTCTGAAAATGTATTATGCTCAATATTTAGCAATTTTAATGCTCTCAAATGTTTAGTACAAGTATCAACCAAATTTCTTAACTCAACATTTGAATCACTTCTAAATTTTTCATATTTCAACATCAACAAAGCATTTATATGTTTGTTTATTATTAGTCTTTTGTTTTCAAACCTCTGCTCTAGAGCCAGAAACAACGAATCATATGTGTCATCCACAGTTTGGACATGTTTTGCAATTCCTATTAAACACGATTGTAAATATTGCAATTTTTGTTTATCATTTAAACCACAATTTTCAATTATTTCTTTGAATTGCTCTTTAAAAATAAACCATGTTTCTATGTCCCCATTAAACTGTGGAAGCGATAATTCTGGTAATCTAAAGCACGGTTTGACAACATTAGACACAGCATTTGAACCAGTTTCATTATTATTTTTACTATACTTTAAATTCAAAGATTTAAGTCTTACCTCGAGTTTCTCAATGTGTTCATTGCAAGTGGTAATTTTTCCATCGAAATTTTGAAATTCTCCGTCTGATAAAGAAGTGAAAATGTCTTCTTTAACTGATTCATATTTTGCATTAAGTCTATCAAATTGACTTAATTTGAAAGATAACACTTCTTTGTCATCTTCAACGAAAGTGTCCACAAATGCGATAAATGCACTCAACTGTTTTTCGATGTCGCAGAATTTCCTTTCGAGAATTTTAACGCCTTTCGCCATGACGCATTCAAAGCAATGAAACCAACGAAAAGATTTCTTAAATATCTTCAAAATCCACAAATCCACAGGATCTGGCGATTTAATAATACTCCGCAAGGCGAACCATTTTTTATGTACAAACTTTGCACATACGTCGAAGGCTCACAAAATTTATTTTTAATAGGAAATAACGATTCAACGAATTTTTACCAATGCATTGCGACACCTTTATTCAATCTCGAACGAACAACTACTACACAGAGAGAAGAAACAAAAAACAAAGTACACAAAAAGGGGGATTGTTCCATTTCTCCGTACAAGAGGGGTGGGGTGAGAAGGGATGACGCAATGGTCCGTAACAATCCCTTTTATTAAAGTTTTAAAGATCCGTATTTTCTAAGTCAAGGGTTAACGGAAACACGTAAGGAGATCAGTAAACTAGAACAAAGAGAAATAGTTTTGATTTAGATAAACAATAACAAGTAATATAAAAAAATTTTAAGTCAATTCCTACTTCGGTCAACAAAGAAGCATTTTATTTTAATTACTTTTTATTAAATAGTTACAATTAATATAAATATGTACATACATATGACAGAATCACAATAGTAAGTAACAAAATATAAATCGATTTTCCTTGAAATTTTTTTTTCCATTTTCCTTTTTATATATGGTATTGGACTATTTTTGGTTTGTTACTATTTTTATTCATTGATTAAATTTTAAAATTCTAATAAAATAGTATAGTAAAAAAAGAAATAACATTCTCAGAAATTAGGCCATTTCTGGTGGGATTTGAAACCACGACCATTGGATTAATAGTAGGAATTGAAAACTTTTCTTGCTACTAACAAATACATTTTATTTTAAATGTCTATTAAGTTAAATACTAATTAGATGTTATCATCTGTAGTTTTAGTTCTAAGTTCAAATACAGTGGCGTAACGGAAATGATTAGAGCCCCCTTGCAAAGTTAGGTTTGGGGCCACATGCCGGATCTTACTAAGGGAGTAGGATTTGAGCCCTCTAGAATCCTGTCCCCCCCCCTCAATGTGGGTGTTACGGGGGCGTACGTTACGCTACTGTTCGAATACAATAATAAATATAAGCTTTAAATATCGAGTTTCATATAATCTTCAAACTGTGAGAATTAAGCACATCAAAATGGCATCCCTCTTTGCTATTTCAAGGTTAAAATAGAAAGAACAGTTAGTTTATGCTTAGAAATTATTTATACACTGCATTAACTGATTATTACAAAAGTTGTCATCTAATAGGGGCAATTACACTGTAGAATATTCTTGTTATAACAAATGAATTCTTTCTATATCTTGCTGTGTTTCAAAATACTTATTTTCATTTCCAGAAAAGAAATGAAGAGATTGTAATTGCAAACTTTTAAGAAAACCTTATAAATATAACTCTACACAGAAGTATCTTCACTGAAACCTATCGTTAAGGAGTATCTATTTACTACATCATTAAGAATTGCATCTGCGCCTCGTTTCACGGTTATTTTTGTACTTAGCTAGAAGTCATTGTGATCCGTAAAAAGAAACTGAAAAAACCTGTTTCATTTCCATTAACTGTAAAAGTAATGCATAAGACACCCGCTAGTTACTCTTTCTGCTTTCTAATTCCGTTGCCTTTTTCTCATTGCTGAAGCCTTTGTTGTTTTTACAGCAGTCAGTAAATAACATTTGCTCCGGTAGCACTGTTTTTCAGGTAACGGTAAGGGCAGCGGTAATTACGGACCAGAAAGCCCATTACTTGTGCTCCCGAATGTCCAGTAGTGAAAGAAAAACAAATTCTTTCTTTTTGATTCTTGGACTTCAGGTGTTTTTTATGCTCTCTATAGGATGGTGCTTCCTCTTAATGAAGAAAAAGTGTATAATTTTGACGTGAATGTATCATCTGTGTAACGTGTACAGCCATATCCTGTTCTTCAACAACTCATGAGGGAAAAAACCAATTTTACTCACGGCATGCACATTTTAGGATTACAAAAAAAAGTACTTTTTCTCATTGTAGGTCAATTTAAATATATGTTTGCATATGGAACCGAAGTTATACCTCATGAACCATTTTTCTTCTAAAAATGCTTGCGCAAGTAAAGCTAAGAAACATTGTTGTAAGGAGTTTTGAAAGAATATTTGGTTTCTGGCTGCATATATATTTGAAGATAAGACATCTTAACTAATTCCGTGCATTTTAACCAGTAAAAAAAAGAAGATAACGAATTTATACCTTGTAATGGGCCAATCCGCTAATCTGTAACTAATCCTCTTGGGGTAAATTTATTTCTTTTTAAGTGTAATTCTATTGAAAACTTTCTCCCGAAGAAGACGTGATTCATACAAATGAGTGATTCTATTTAAGCATTGACTTTTAGATACGCGAAGTTAGTTGAGAGTTAGTCAACGCGTAGTTTCTGGATGGTCAATTATTGCTAATTGCCGAAGAAGTTATAAGATTGAGATGTAATAACGACGGAGGTCGTACAGCAAATAAAGGAATTGAGGTGAAGCATACCGTATAAGTTTAAAGTGTGACCTAGAGAAAGTGAATTAGATTATACTCATATATTAAATATCTTTTAGCTGTGTGATTGATCTTATAATTAGTAATAATAATGCATTTCCTACCCTAGATTGTCAGATTTAAGCTAGTGAACTAATAAAATCTGTGTTTGAACTAGTTATGGATGTGATCTTTACCCAAACACCAATAATCTCAACAAGGTTATTACAACCTGCTGTACTGTAAATGAACTATAAACAACTTATCTTTCATTAATCCATTAAAACGATGATTATACATTTCCTAAGCATAGTTGTGTGAAGCATCCTAAAGTGGAATATTTTTGACTTTTTATTTATTAAAATAATATTATTAATGCCTATTTTTATATGTTAGAATCTGATTACTTCTGCAAATAGCATTGATAAAAATCGATAATTTCTGTTAATGACCTCTGCAATACTCGTATAAAATGTTTATTTAAAAGTTCTGTGAATATACTATTAAGAAAAAATAACTCTATTCCGAGTAAAAAATAACTACTCGGTTTCAATGTCGAAACACTTATCATGAGAGTGAAAAAATTAATATTAATTGTAACTTTGATATTATATTGGTAAACTACAAGATAGTTAATGACCGTCATATAATGTAAAATAATTATATTAACAAGTAAATAAATGGCAATAGTAGTTCCTTCTTAGAGTTCATTGATGTAACCTTTAGCTTCGAAAATTGAATTTGAAATTAAAATACTAAATTTTTCTAAGGAGATTTTTTTCTTAATTTCTATAAATAATACGAGTGCTAATAACTGTGATTTCCTTCACATTTATTCCTATGTGTGTGCGTGTGTGTTCCACATTCTATAAAGAATTCTTATTTCATATTTTCTTACTGCCTTGAATTTTGATTTTTTTCCCCATATCCTTTGTCTTTAAAGCACAAATGTTTTTCTTACTCTTCTAACTTTAAGCAAAATTGAAAACAATGACATGACAGGGATATTCATTGAGTGCAATTTTATTATACGGTAACTTTATGTGTGATTTTGTCCTGTTTAGTATTTCTTCTCGTTTTCTAAAAATCTATCACTCAATAAATTATTTAGGTTCAAAGAACAATTTGTCAATTTTAGTTGTCACTATAAAGATAAAAGCATCATAAACAGAAAAAATATGTCTTTGCATCCGAAAATAAAAAATAGCGCTTAAAAATTCTGTCAATCAGCCATTATTCTGTACAGCCAATTTTCAATACATTTTGAATCCAATTATTTAAATGGAATGTTATTACGTTAACCTGTTGTAAAATGCTGTTTCAAAGCAGTTGTATTTTTTAAAAAAATGCTCAATTATTATTTCAAAGTATATTTTTCTCAACCTTTTGATTGTAAATATATTCTGTAAATTCACTTGGCCGCAGTAGCCTAGTAGTTATTGTCAGTCGCCCATCCGGTATAGTATTTAGCGACGCTGACTGCTGGGTTCGGCCTGGGTTCGAATCCCGGAGAAGCCATGGATGTTTGTAAATGAATAGGGCCTTTGCAGCATGGAGGTGCTCTAATAGCCATCGAGTCGTAAGTCCTCTCGTGAAGTTTGTGGAAGAGGAAGAGAGATAGGAGGCCCTTGAGCTTCCCCAGGGTGTTCTCTCTCAAAATTGGGGTGGAACCGAGCTAAATTGTACTGTCACATGTATGGTGCTCAAGGCTATGGTCAACTACAGGCGTACATCTAGTCGCTTGCCATGATCAATTTCGTAAGCCTGGATCTGACGCAATCGAGATCAAGTGGCATGAGAAACACCAACATTTATTGTCATGAGCTCATGGCCGTCGTGTCATGAGTTCTAGCTCTCGTGCCGCGGTGCTGATGTACGTTTAATTTAAAGAAATTCGAAATCCTCACTTGAAGCGGTATAGAAGCTTGAAAAATAGGGTGCCAGCTCAAGGGTCGTCTTCACTACTTGACTGAGGCTCAAAATTGCGAGAACCGTCAACAATAGCCCTCACGTTGCTAAAAAAATGTCACGTTAATATAGATTCACACACCCAGTTTAAAGCCTACAGAGATTTTGGGGTTATCTGATTTTTTATTAAAAACTATGAAGTATAATTTTTACATTACTCTTTATAATATAATACACAAATTCTACATGCAGGATAATATACATTTGAATTATTTTTTGAAGCATTAAAAGTGTATCTTTATTTGACTAAAGTTGTCCGAGTACTTCTTTGTGTGATGAAGTGAAGGTGAGATTGAAGTAGATGATGCATTAATTTATGCATCATCTATTTTTCTATTATTACCTCTCCCATAATCATGTTTTTATTGCTTATTACTATTATCACCTACATTATCATTACATCATTATTACCATAATTATCTTACATTATTGTCTTATGGATAGATTAGGCCTTTTTTAAAATTAAATATAAAATTTTCGAAAGAAAACCTATTTTCACATAATAATAATTTGTAGTCCTTGTCACCTTCAAATAAAAAAAAACACATTTGCAATGCAAAAAAAAAAAGCTTTTGACTATTGAAGTAATTTATGAAAACGATAATCATGAAAATGGAACATTTTTTGCGATGAACCAATTGAAAAAATAATGCGCTTGGATATAGCATATCACCTAAGCTTGTTTTATCATCTATCATCCTCTAGTAAAATAGATATCAGCCGTCTCTCTCGAAAACTCTTTATATAGATAATTTTGCTTCAAAATTTCAATTCTAGTTCTTAATGGATTTAATCATCAATATAAATCATTTCTACATCAAAATTTTGCTTATTTTCCCTGAAGAAAGTTTTGTTCAATCTTTTGTTCAAGAAAGAGATTTTGGGAAACATGAATATTTGTAGAGCATAAGAAATCGTGAAACATAAATCAATATATTGATATTAAACGTATACACAAAAGTACATAGACAATATACATTTGATACATCAATATATACAAGTATATGTATTCAGTATATCAATATCTATACATTATATATTTAATACATCAATCCATAACAGTAAAAAAATGATATTTTATCTATCATATACAGTCAATTCTCGATAATTCGAAGTTGAAGGGATCAATAAAAAACTTTGTATTATCAAGAAAGTTGGAAAAAACTCCCAAAATACAAGATTATTTTTCCAGCACAAAAAATTTGAAACAATGAAAAAAAAACAATTATACATATGTATAAAATAATTTTAAAGTATTTTAAAAAGTACATATTATACAGTATAAATATTGTACAGAAGCTAAAAGTCATGTATTAAAAGAATATATTTATGTATTAAAAACAACTATTAAAAGAACACACATATTGTATATAATTAATTTTTTTTCATGAAAAAAATCTAATATCTTTTTTATGGCATTTAATCTACTTTGTTAATAGATTTTTCTAGAATAAATGAAGCTTCAATAACATCCAAATCAACGTTATTTTGAAGGGAAAAGTTGCGTAGTTTATTTAGTTACACTTTAGTTTCTGTCAGAGTTATCGGAGTCAACACACCAATGGTCATCAAAGGGGCTACGTTACAGGGAAAACAATACAACACAAAACATGTAAGCTCCAACTTGTTTGCTACAGGATTCTACATGATAGTGAGTGTTTCAACTGTCGAGAGTTTTATTAGATCACTTCGAAATATTGAGTGTACCGTAACGTACTGTTTTTGTTCGAAATATCAAGAGTTTTTCTACGGGCTGAGCATATACTTCGAATTAGTGAGAGATTCGAATTATCGAAGGTTTGAATTAGCGGGAGTCGACTGTATTTACTTTCAATTCAGCATCGATATTAATTTCCTTCAATTTTTAAATCATATGTGAGTTTATAGAGTTCATATATACTTGAAGAATAATAAATAAAAACTATACATTTTGCTAAAAAATACAGTTAAACAACGAGTAAATTAATTACTTTATTAATCTTTGCTGGCAATTTTTAAACGGAAATAATACCATGGTGAAACTCTCTAATTTTCATTCATAGTTTAGCTTTATACACAAATGTTTAAATACAGTAATTTAGTTTGTTTAACAGTTTTATCTTATTCAAAAGTCAAACTTAGATTATACTTCTCTTAATTTTGAAATTATGACAAACTCAATACATAGACTTGTCTCCTTTCTCCATCCACTCACGGCCAACAAAAATAATTTTATCTATGTTATATACTGGTGGCCAAAAGTTAAGAGATTAATAGTTATCTCTTTAAGTAGGTTAGACTATCAAAAGCAGAATAGATTGAAAATTAGACAGTTACAAAGTTATGACAAATAAGGGAACACAATTCAGGAGCATGTTAAAATAAATTGCTTCGATTTATGCAAATGACACAAAATGGAGAAAAAGCAGCAAGTTTATCTGTCATGGCAAATAAAAAAACAAACTGCAAAAGTTTGTTAACAGAAAGTGAGATAACTTCTTTTAGTAATACAAGAATAACAAAAATAATTAATTCAACGAATGAAAATCTGGATAAATTGCAAATTGAGCTCAGCAATATTTTTTGGTGGAGGCTGAAGAGCTAAAGTACGTCCTAAATATTCTAAATCAGATTGATTTATAAATTTGGGGAACGTGCTGATCATATTGGATGTGCTTGATACTTTCTTCTACGAATTAAGAAAAACTGTATCTGTGCTGTCGTTCTTAAATGAGAACAGTAACCTTCTATAGCACTTCGAAAACGATGTATAGATGTATATTCCAAAGCCTAATCTATACATTGCTCCATTAAAAGAGCTTCCTCCGAAAATGTGAAAGTTCGCGAGAGCAACATAAATTATCCCCACCACCACAATGTTGATCTCGTTCTGTGATGTGTTGTACGTTCCACATTTTTTACACTTTATGCTGCAACGAGAATCCCTCTCAATCTAAATGTAATTCATCACAAAACATCGCATCACTCCATTGATTTCCTTTTCAGTTGCGATGTTATCAAATCCGTCGCAAATGGGCAGTCTTTTACAGAACAATTAAAAGGTACGCAAGCACCTGAGCCTCTGACACTCTCCCTGTTAATTGTTTGACTGGAAATCATCGTTTCCGTGGTAGAAGCAAACTCCAAAAGCAGCTATCTGGCACTTACCAATCAGTTACGTAACGCTGTTATAAACGGAAATCGTTTTTATCTAGCTCTTGTATGTCGGTACCGAGCCTTACAACTTGCTTATGAATACTTCCATTGGTTTGGTTCAATCTGATGATTTGCAAATCACGCATTTCGTATCATTTACGACCTTAATAACTTCTGATTATAATAATCTATTTTCACTGTCACTTGCAATGATTCTGCTTTCTAAAAACGAGTTGATTAATCAGCTTTCAAACATAATCAATATTTTTAAAATAGTTGAAATATGTACGAGCATTGATTAAAAGCTTGAGCTTTAAATGAATCAAAGCTTTCGACTGTACCAGTAATATTTCCAGGAGATTGTCTTATAAATTACAATTTAATAGAAATACGTTCTGAATTTGGAGCGAATTTTGATCTAGGTATACTATATTAGTGTGTGCTAAATTATTTATTCGGGATATGTGAAAACACCCTTGGAGAAGTAATCAATCCTCTACAGTAAAAATGAGATTAGAAAAGAGTGGAACTGAAAAAGCAGACTTTAAATGATTAATAACATGGAATGTCAGAACTCTCCTTAACATGATTCAGACAATAAATTTTAGAAACATTTGACCTGAGAGTAGTCGCTCACTGCTCACAGACTTAATAAAAATTTTGCATCTTCCAAAAAAGGGAGCAATCACTGATGTAGATCGCAAATAGCATTGAAAAATAAATTATTCCCCCGTTCAATGTCATAAAACAGCACGGGATGAAAGGTCGTCTGTGTTTTTAGGTGCTGTGTAAATTAAGTTGCTTGTTACGCTTTCGTGCGTTGGATTTATTCACTAGAATAGATTATTCAAAACAGTGCACTCGGAAATATAATTCGATTTACTCAGTTGTGAAAAGGTGGTAAGTGTACAAATATTCATAACTCTGAAAATCTCAAAAAAGTAAAATTGCTTGTGCATGAAGCATACGCTATGAGATAAATCATTAATATTTAACATTCGAATTCTCCGAACTAATGACAGGTATATTCACTATTGCTCGATATAATGATTTATTTTTAGAAGTTGGTGATGGATACTCTAGAGTTTATTGGCATAATGGTTATATTAGAATTAAAAAATACTCCAAAAGGATTTGTTACATTCATCTCTCTTTTCTTCCTATGAATTAAATTTTTATCTCTTTTTTTTTAGAGGGGGTCATTCCTGCAGCATTTTCTTGTTTCCGTAACGTTAAAAAGGGCTAAGTTTAAGAAACATTTTAAGGAACAGTTTAAAGAAATTCACAAATTTTTTATGTTCATTTATAGCATTACTATTGTTATTTGAGGTATCCGACTACCCTAAAATCCTGAATTTTGCCAAAAATTGACAAATTTTCTTATGATTTTATTTTATAGGCCAACTTATTAGATTTATAAAATATCAAGTTATTATTTTCCATTCACTTGAACAAAACTGCAAGTGTTTTAGCAATAGCAGATGTCATTACACTTTAAACAAGATGCCTTACTTTAAAATGCGTTTTACTCAAAATGAGTTTTTTTTAAAAGGCTCAAATGGGGACAGCGAATGCTCAAAAAGTTTTGAAAATAATTAACTGAAATTTTTTGTGTATGTTCTGTATAATAGTATAAGTGTTTAAACCTTCAGTTTTATCAATCACTGTTTTATTACAAAATTTACAGTCCCTCATGTGAATATAATCAATGTTTTCTTAAGCAAGTTAATATAATAGCTAAGGTATATAGCTTTTGTAAAAGTTAAAATTTCTCTTATCCTGAAGATCATTTCAAAAATGAATATCAAAACAACACATCAGAATTGAAAAAGTGAAAATTCGTTCATAAACTTTTGGTACAGAATGGGCTACGTTTATGTAATTTTTTGTCAATTTCTACCCATTTTTTCCCATTTTAGAAAAAATAATTTCTTTTTCTCTTCTTAGTTTTAGCATACTTTTATAAATATGCATTAAATAACCACAAAAAATCCCCATATCTCAATTTTTTGAAAAAAGGTTGTCGCGCTATTGGTCGAATATCTTACTAAGAGCTATTGCAAAATTTTTGAATGCTTTTTTTTCAATTCTTGCGTGGAGTAACATGTGAAAAGCTTCCAAATAATCAAAATTCATGTACATTTTAAACCTGAAAATTCTTTTGAATAACTTCTGCGACGCACATAAAATACCCATTAAAATATTTATTTATATTTATAGTATTAACATATGCTTCTTTTTTAATCATTGGTTCTACGGTAACTTAACTGTTACAGTAGCTCTTAGTGACCAGAATTTCATGGGTTTAAATTTTTATTTCATCAAAAACTGATTTATGGAATAATAGGAAATTTGACAAATCAAGTGGAATAACAAGGACGATTTCAGCACTATTTCAAAGTGCATTTAATTTAAATTATACTCTATACTTTTTTACTCAATAAGACGTTAACATTTTGAAATCGCGTGGCGTAGTAGTTTTGGTGAATGACGTAACTACTCAAAAATGCTGTAATTATTACTTGAGTTTGAGTCTTTCTTCTGTTGCTCAAATTATAAGAACATCAGGAACTTCCGCATTTTTCGCTTCAAGTATATTGTAAATTATAAGAAAACAAAATTTCCTGTGAAAAAAAAAACTATACACGATGAATATTAAATTAACTGTATAAATTAAAGTTTTCACTTGTAGCTTATTTAGAAAATTCAGATTAACATTAAAAATTTTATAGTTGGATACATTTAATGCAGTATTTTAAGAGATGAAAGGCTTTATTTTTTTAAATAAGTTTAATACACTGAAATACATCTTTATTGAAAAAAAATTTTTAATGAAATTTCTTGAATTTCGGTAAAGAGTGACAGAATAAAAAATTTGGAATTCAGAGAAAAATTTTAGTATCTGGATTTGCTCTGTTAATTATGCATTTTATTTTAGGTAAGAGAGGTATGAAACCTTTCCACAAAAACATTAAAACACATTTAAATATCAGCAATAAAGTAGACTCTAGGAAAAAGGATTTCCATTTACTGTTCCAGTAATTTAATTGAAATTCAAGATTTGTAACATATTTTTCTGCTCAATTTCGATATCTCACAGATAATAAAATATAAAATAAAATATGTTATGTACACGGAACTTAACTGGCTGCCAAGCTGAAGCACTAATGTTAACTCATAAACATAAAAAATTATCTCTTAATTTCATTATGATATAATCTTTTTTTTAGATTATTCTGTTTTTTGGTATTTTTTTCATTTTTGTTACATTTGTTACTTGTGGCATTACTTCAATAATCAATGAATGTATTATGACAGATTGTCATAGGGCATGCTCATATAAATAAAAAAAATGAATTAAACATATAAAAGCATTAATAAAACATGAACATTAGATTCATCAAAAATAATGATATTTAGCAGGGTGATTTTATGAGAAAAATCATTGTTAAAAACTTAAAAAGGGAACAAATATATATATATTCCTCCATTTTTAAATACATGCA
This sequence comes from Trichonephila clavata, assembly GCA_019973975.1. Lineage (NCBI taxonomy): Eukaryota > Metazoa > Arthropoda > Arachnida > Araneae > Nephilidae > Trichonephila > Trichonephila clavata. The sequence goes on from BMAO01016771.1 coordinate 15,968, forward strand.
TTAAAGTGAAAATAATCTATGAGATTATATTTTTACTGAAGTTTTTTGGCAGGTATCATTATTCTTTCGAGTGCAAAAAATGTATACATCTCGTTACATTTTTTTCAATACAATTTCTCTGGTTAAGCTGAAATCAAACTGCACATAAATAACAAATACAAGGTAAACAAAAAAGTTCTTGCCGTTTTTAATGACCCAAAAGAACATGACATACAAACAGCGTAGCCTATTGTTAGTCCTCGAAATAATCACCATCGGCATCCAGCACCTTCTGCCAACGTGTCTCCAGTTGTTCAATCCCTTGCGGTAAAACTCGGGGGTATGGGCGCAAAGAAGTTCGTGAGAGCTTGGTGCACGTCTGCTTCATTGGTGAAGGATTTACCACGAAAATGATTGTCCAGGGAATGGAAAGAGGTGGTAATCTGATGGTGCAAGGTCAGGTGAGTAAGGAGGATGGCACAAAGTCTCCCAACCAAGTCGCTGTATCGTATTCCTGGCCACCCGCGCGACATGCGGCCTTGCGTTATCATGCAATAACAGTACACCCTTTCGATTAACCAATGCTGACCCCTTCTGATGCAATGCCTGTTGTACACGTTCCAATTGCTGCGAATACAGGTCCGCAGTGACCGTTTGGCCCGTTGGTAGCAACTCATAGTGAACCACTTGACGACAAGTCCACCAGACACAAAGCATAATCTTGCGTGGGTGCATAGGTGGTCTTGCACTGTGCGGGATAGTATTCTGGGGTGATAACCAATGTCTGGAACGCTTGGGTGTGTCGTACAGTACCAACCTCTCGTCCCTGGTCAGCACTCGATTGAATATGGATGTGCTACGGTGCAAGAAAGCAACGATAAATAGACTGTCACTCGTAGTTGCTTATGGATCTCTAGCATCGTATGAGGAACCCACTTGCTCAGCCTGTACGCCTTACCTAAGAGGTGCAGATGATGTCTAATTGTTTCACTGAAAATGTTGAATTGTCTGGCAAGTTCATCACACGTTTGACTACTGTCCTCCTCAATAACACTTGCAGGGCTTAGTCATCCAAGGCCTGTGGTTGACCTGTTCGAGCTTTATCACAAAGGGACAAATCTTCGACCTGAATTTTTGAAATCAGTGTCTTGCCGTACGTTCATTGACAGCACAATCCCAAACGCTTGACATATCGGCGACTCGATGTAGCGGCTGATAAGCCCACTTTGAAGTCTTAAATTAAACAACCCCGAACGAGCTCCTTCGATACGTCCATTTCGCTTCGCTACTGTATGAGTTCCGATTGATGAATGTGAGCAGTGGACCTGCGTTTATAACAACTGATATTCCAAAAGTCGACTGACGGTTTCTCAACCACGCCATACACAAAATTTGCAAACACTCTTCTTTTTTCGCTCACTTCCTTCAATGGAAAGGGGCAAACGGCAAGAACTTTTTTTGTTTATAATAATCCACAATTTTTTACCAAAAAAACAATTTCCTGCAGCTTGAGGGATAATTGTCACATAAACGTTCTGTTTTATAATTATTGCTACAAAAAGTATGATTTCATTCGATGCATTATACTGGTAAATGCAGTGGCTTACCGGAGAATATTAGCCTCCCACCCCCTGCAAACTTAGGTTTTGTTTAGGCCCCAAGCCCAAATATGTACTTAGTGTCAGTCAAGCTTTGGGCCCCGTAGATTCCCAGCCCCACTCCCTACAATACTGGGGATGCAGGGGTGTACGTTACGCCACTAGGTAGGTGAATTAATGAATGTTTGTTGACGTCACACTTTGATGTGACACTAAGACAGGGGTGGCCAAACTGTGGCGCGGTTGATTTGTAACAGTGGCATGCTAACACTTATTAAAAAATTTGAAAAAAATAATAATAAATTTTGTTGGGTTGGATATGTGCAATGTCACAACCTCTCCCCCTGTTACTTAGGGTGGAGCAGTCCACACTGACGTCACATCCTGCCAGGAATGTCCGAATGAAGGACACATGGAAAATGACGCAGATGGACGTTAGAGACGCTAAGCTCTAGACGTAGGAGGAAGACGTTCTCCTTTGGTGTTTAATATATTTTAAATATTTCATCCTTCATTTTGTTAAATGAAGCATTTATCATAATTAGGTTGTAGTCATTTTCCCATAATATTAATTTTCTTACAGTTTTATTGAAATGCGGCTGTCTAAGACAAAAAACATCAAATTTTTTTAATACACTTAATTGAATTTCAATAGAAAATTATAAAGTACAGAACTATAATGCATCTTCTTTTGGAACAAACTTTAGCATTTTTTGTCTCGATTTTGGAGAAAGAAACACATTTTCCATTAATGTAGGAAATATCGATCAAAGTTAATAATGCTTCGAACTGTAACAGATTTAAAAATTTACTATCTATTTTGCATGATTCATTCAGTGCTAGGTTTGATAATATTTAAGAAATTAATAATAAAAAAAAATATTGATCTTTCCATACATCCTTATGCATTATTTCCCTGCAAGACGTTAATTTTTAACCACCTGGAGTTATTGACCAAATCGGAGTTATTGACCTATTGCACCATACTACACAAAAAAAACAAATGTATGAAATTTATTTAAACTCTAAGGGAATCGAATTATGTTTAATTTTAGAAAGTTATACCAACACACAAAATTTTAATTAAAACTCTTTATACGTTTGTAATTCATTAAAAATGAGTCATTAATAAAAAAATTAGTTTAAATTATCACATAGTATTGCTTAAAAAAGGGAGTGAGATTTTTGAAAGACAGACTTATACTTATTTCAATTACATTTTCTGTCTCTCTTTTATGTTTTTCATATTATTTAATGATTACTGTTATTCTTGGGATGGGGGGGGGGGGGGATTGTCAATCTAGTTTTAAATTCCATACTTTCAACTAGAATTATGAACATTTTTCGCGTCCGTCTTCCGGTATATTTTAAATTAAATAATGCTTTGGAAGTGAAGGATTTTAACGAAACAAAAAGAATCATCAACAATATTGAGTTCTATAGAATATAAATGAAATAACAATTAAGCTACTTTATACACATTTTGCACGTCATAATTATTTTTGTCTGATTCTTAAAATAAAAAAAGATTCAAAAGAATTAACCAACTGTATAATAGACCACCTAATGAAACAAATGTTATTCGTACATGCGGGCGTTTATCAAGAGAAAACTATTTTTACTCTGTCTTTTGCCCTATATCTCTTCTACTTTAGTACATAAAAGCAAGTACAATGAATCAATCAAATAAGAATGTCCTTTCTAAAACTGAATTTACGGTAACTTTTTTCGAAAAATTTCAAAATGGTCTTAAACCCTTTAAAAACACTGGTATATTATTTTACCATGAAAACAGTTCGTATTATGGAAGTGGTAAAACACTTTACTGCGTCGCAGACGAAGTTTTTTATTTTGTGATTATTATAGATAGTAAAAGGCAGTACTTCCCCCCTTATATGAATCAATTTCAGAAATAGTTCTATAAACAGTCGGATATATTGTAAAAAGCTGTGGAGGATATTTCCCTTATGTAATGACATGTAAGAAATATATTACCTTTTTTTTTGCGCTAAAATATTACATATTTTTCAAGAATTGGTGCCAAAGAATATAAAATGAAAACTGAATCTAAATGAAGTTTTGGGACTATAGGATCGCACATTTAATAAATTATAGTTTATAAAAAACTAAAAAACACGCTTTTATAGTGAATCGAAATAAAAGGTAAAAAAATAATTCTTAATATAAGAATAAAATGATTAACGAAAAAATTAAGGCCATTGGGGTAAAAGCGTGTGGGGGATCTCTACAATAATTGTTATAATTTCTTACTAGTTCTACTCCGAAATGCTGAATTAGTGTAAAAATGCAGTACAAAGCGCCCCACGCTTTTACCGCAATGACTTAAACTTTCTAGTTAATCATTTTATTCTTTAAAAGAATTATTTTTTTACTTTTTAGTTCGATTCACTATAAAAGAGTGTTTTTTAGTTTTTTATAAACAAAATTTATTTTTCATTTTTTAGTTCTATCTACAATAAAAGCGTTTTTTTTAAAAAAAGTTTTTCAGACTATTCATTGTTGAATTTATTTTTGAGTTTGATATTTGGAGCTGGGGGGTAGGGATTGCGTAGCTGCTGGAATTAGTGTTGCTCTCCAATGGATATTAGTTAACGGTCTGAAGGGTGTTTATTCTCTCCGTTTACAAGGTCTCGGATCAGTCCCGTATCATGTCAATCGTATTATCACCTTTTAAACGTATTGCAGCAATGTTAATTCGTATCATCACTTCTAAACGTATTGCTTTATGAAAATAAAAAAAATAAAAATATTTAGCAGTTGGAACATAATTTTTTTTTCCACATGCACGAGTCCTTTTTTTTAATTTCCATTTCAGAAAAACTATACAATTGTTCATATTATGGTAAGAAATTGCTGACGCATACACCCACCCTTCCATTCTCCCATAAATAACATTTTTTTGTTTGTTTTATTTTAACTAACCATAAGTGTATTCGTTTTTAGGGTTGCACCTTAATCTTTTAGTCGCTAATTCTGGAAAAGGTATATGGAACTATTTGCAAAATCTGAAAATGGTTAATGCAATAAGTCGCCAAATCTGGAAGTGGTATGTGGAATTAGTCGTCAAATCTGGAAATCGTTATTCCCGTTGTCCTGATCAGGACAATGGAACAAAATTATAAAATTATTGTATTGTCATCGGACCTTGACAAGTGTGCAAAATTTCGAATTAATCAGACCTTTTAAAGTGGGTAAAAATCAAAGATTCCGTTTCATACAAGTGAAGCTTACAAAAGCGTGTTAAAAATGTATTAGAATGAGGTATCAGAAGAGAATTAGTTTTGAAATGTTAGCAGATATTCCTTTAAAATATAAAGTGCAAATGTGTCGCAAGATCTACTTAATTAATGTATATTTTAACCTGTTTTAATACGAGATAAGGTTTAGGATTGCAATTTTATGTTTTGTCTATTTGATCTATGCCAAAATAAGGTGATTCCAACAGACTTTAACAATGAGAGTAATTTTTGTTTTAAAAATATTGCTTTCAAACTTCGTGCTATTTTAATAATCGTATACATAAGCATCACTTGTTTATTAAAGAAATAACTTTGAGCTTTCAAAAATAAAATTTACTTTGACTAAAGAAAATGTGTTTGGAAGTGAAAAAGATCAGGGGTGTTATTTTTGTCTCGAGAGATGAAAATATAAACAAGTTTCAAATAGATATAATTCTTTGAAATTAAAATTAAATAAGTCAATTCTTTTACACTTTATTTACAAAGGAATAAAGTTTCAATAAATTAAAAGTAAAAAAAACTTTTTTAATAACAAGTTTTTATTTAAATGCGCTAAAAAGAGAATAAAATATACTTTTCCTTTAAAACTTTTTTTACTATCAACTGATAACCTCATTACACAAATTATTTGATATAAAAGCTTGTGAGATTTAAGTACTCGTATTTCCTTAGTTTAAAAATTTTAAAAATTAAAATCAACCAGGTCAAATTATTTCATTTACTTGTTTATCTGTACAGGTAAATCTCGCGACAAGCTTTTATATGATATAAATTGTGTAAAGACGTTATAAGTTGATAGTATTAGACGAAAAACGCAAAAAATTCTTTAAAATACGTAATTTTTAAACAATTTTTTCAATCTTCATACAGATCTCAGATAATACACACGAAAAAAAGTTTCGTGAGATTATCCTCATAAATAAAAAAGTTATTAAATGTTTAATTATTGGGTTGTTCGGAAAGTAATTTCGTTTTTTCCCGACAGAGGATTTAATTGCATTTTTTTGCACCCAACTTCACATTTAAGCCGTATAATTTTTATATGCTTTGAGAGCTCATATAGTAAGGCTTGTGTGAGAAAAATTCCAATTAATTCTACGCAGTAGTTTTTGGTTGGTGCCCTTTTAAATATGGAGAGCGATAAGCAGCATTTTCGACATATATATATATCTTACTGTTTTACTACAGAAAGGGTAAAAATGCTGTTCAAGCCAGAAAGAAATTGACCGATGTGTATGAAGAAGGTGTGTTGACAGTACGCCAGTGCCAGAACTGGTTCGCTAAATTTCGATCAGGCAATTTTGATGTCGAAGATGCACCACGTTCGGGAAGGCCGGTTGAAGCTGATAAAGACGCGATAAAGGCATTAGTTGATGCGAACCGACGAATAACAACACGTGAGGTCGGATTGAGGTTAAATTTATCAAATTCAACAGTTTATGACCATTTGAAAGGCCTGGGATTATCCTCGAAGCTCGATGTATGGGTTCCCCATGTTCTCACAGAGATAAATCTGTGTCGCCGCATTGACGTCTGCAATTCGCTTCTCAAACGTCACGAAAATGATCCTTTTTTGAGCGCATCATCACTGGGGACGAAAAATGGGTTGTATACAACAACGTCAAACGCAAGAGGTCTTGGAGCAAAAAAGATGAACCGGCTCAAACCATTTCCAAAGCCGATATTCACCAAAAAAAGGTGATGCTGTCTGTTTGGTGGGATTTTAAAGGAATCGTTTTTTTAGCTTTTACCGGATAACACAACGATTAATTCGGAAGTCTACTGTCATCAGCTGAGCAAACTGAATGATGCACTTCAACAGAAAAGGTCAGAACTAATCAACAGGAAAGGTGTAATGTTTCATCAAAACAACGCGAGACCTCACACAAGTTTGGTCACTCGCCAAATGCTTTTACAGCTTGAATGGGATACAATGCCACACCCACCATATTCTCCAGCCCTGCACCATCGGATTATTATTTGTTCCGGTCACTCCAAAAATTTTTAGACGGTAAAACCTTCGCCTCAAATGAGGAGGTCAAAAACCACCTCGATCAGTTTTTTGCCAGCAAAGACCAAAAATTTTATGAGCGTGGAATTATGCTACTACCAGAAAGAGGGCAAAAGGTGTTGGACCAGAACGACCAATATATAATTTAATAAAGTATTTGTTTATTATACGAAAACTGTCTTTCATTTCCACAAAAAAACAAACAAAAAAAAAACACGAAATTACTTTCCGAACAACCCAATAAAATTTTGAGTATTTTTTGAAAAATGATAAAAAAAAAGTTTTTAGCACTTTGTTTTTTAAATGACTGATTCTAAAAGAGCAAAGCAAAAGCTGTTTTAGTAAGGAATGTCGCGATTCATTTAAACGAAAAAAAATTCCCGCGCAACAATTTAGACATCATTTTCATAAAAACGTATCGATTTTGACTGATTTTTAAAGAAGTTGTAAAAAATACAAAAATTATTGTTTTGTAAAAAACATTATACCGTATCGTGGCGAAATAAATGATCTTTACGATTCTGTAATTATTTTTTTGTGAGTTTCACAGAAAAATTAGATAGCTGTTTTAAAAACGTTAAAACTCCAAAAAAAATTTCCCCGCACATCGTTCTTCATTTTGAGTCGCCGAGCATAGTAAAATAAACAGCCCACAGAAGTAAAACATTTATGCGTTTTACGATTTTTAATCAATATCTTTTTAACTAATTGCAACATCGGAACATAAATGGCCAAAACATATATGCATTGTCATACAAACTGAACGTGTATGCAAAATTTCAGATCTATCGTTTGAAGATATCAGCTTCAAAATTGAGTTGCAATATTCCACCCGAACAAATTGTGCAAAATGTTAAAAATATAATTTTAAGAATTTTTAGCATATGAGAATAAGAAACAATTCTGTAATAAATATTAAGTAAATTTTACTTTGCGCTTGCTACTTTCTAAAATAGTAGCCCTTGATGTGTAAAATTTTATAGAATTATAAAATGCATCATACTCTTTAAACACTACCTAATTTTAGTATTATATATGTTTTGTATTTCAAAATATTTTAAAAATATTGAAATTTTAAAAATGTGTAATTTTTTTACTTTAAAGATATAATTTATCGCTCTTTTTAAATAAAAATAGCTACAGTGTAATAAAAATATATTTACTTTATAAATCAACTTATTGCTAATAATTAGAGCTACTATTTTAGTAAATATCCTGCGCAACGTAAAACTTAATTAAAGTTTCTTACAGAAACTTTTTTATTTTCATATATTTATAATTTTTTAAATTATGATTATACTTTAAACATTTTACTCTTTTTTTGTAGCATCATTTCTTTATAAATAATGTGTGAAAAAATGAATTCTTTAATTTTAACCTCAAAAAATTGCATCTAATAGAAAATGGTTTGTATTTTAAGCTCTCAAGACAAAATGAACACCTCCGAGACGCCTTATTCGTTGATTTTTCAAAGTGTACGGTATAAACAAGATTTATATCTTTAACTTGCTTCCCTTTGTGTGTAGTCACAAATTGCATTAAAATATTTTACCTTATAATTTTTTGTTTTGTTTTTTTGATGGAAGACTTGACTACCTATGGGAGAAGCTGTATTTACTTCAAAAATACGATTTGTTGTTTTTAGGGTTGTTGCTTATTTATCTGCTCCAAGTTTTAATTCTGAAAGATGAAAGGAAAAGCTGATGATAAATTTAAAATGCATAGTTTGAGTCAAAAAAGAATATTTTTAACAATTTAAAAAATATTTTTTTCATTTTTATCTTTTGAATAATAACATCGGGACAGCGAAACACCCATTGCAATTAGTAATACGAAATTAAAATGTCAAAAATTTTGAGTGAAGGTTAATGGAAACTAAATTTTTTTATCTTCGTTGTTTAACAGTCTTGACATGCTACATCATTTAATTTTTTTATTACGATGATGAAAAAAGTCTTTATTTATATAATGAAATAAATTTCTCTTTCAGATCTTTAGGGGAAAGATAAAATCATTACTTAATCTTTAATATACTAACCTTAAAAAGCTGCTTTTAATATAAAAAATTGTAATATTAAATCTTAAAAAAGTTAATTTCCTAAGTAAAACAGTATAATTTTCCTGATTAATTAATCTTTAAATATATATTTTGTAGCAGTAGTTATAATGAAATGCAAGGGGAGTGTAAAACAAAAACAGATAAAACGTTATGAAAGAATAACTGATTTAAGTTATTATTATGCTGTAAAAAACTTTGTGTGGTTTTAAAAAGACACTTTTTTGATAAATTATTACTGTAATATTAGAAGCTTTGTGTTTTTAATTATAATGTTTAGTTGATTAAAATATTGATCGCTGTAAATAATTTCCACAAATTTTACTATAATTTGATTTCGATTGATTGATTGTATTTTATCCCTTGAGGTAGTTTATCCGTACACCATACGGGCTACTAATAGCTAGCAACAGCTCGTTTGCCCGCGAGCGCTGTACGGACACAGATATTTTTTTCTTTCTGTCTTTGATTTGCATATATTTGTAAATCTTATATAATGAAATTATTAACACAGATGTTTTTGAGAGATACTATTTGTCCATGTACTGAAATACTTCTCATCCTTGACTTTCTTTGTGGCGAAGATGGGATTATTTCATTGAAGACAGGAATTTATATTCTAGAAAATATTCAATTAAAAGAGAACAAGGATTGGGGTAAAGTAATGTGCAATTTATTGCTTGAGAAGAGTTGGGAAACGGAAAAAGAATGAAAAAAAGCCGATATTATGTCGGTCCCCATTGCGATGTAAAACTGAGTATTATACCATGCTTCAAATTGTGTGCGCATAAATATATGCACGCACATAAAATCCTCACCAGTTTGAAAAAGGTATGAACATGAAAGTCTTTTGTAAGTATTTCTTTTAAGATATATGAAATATTCCTCAGAGCATATGCAGAGTGCACTTATAACAAGTAATATAAAAAAAAATTAAGTCAATTCTTACTTAGAACAACAGAGAAAATTTTTATTTTAGTTAATTTTTATTAAATAACTGCAATTAATATAAATATGTATATACATATCACAAATCACAATATTAAGTGGTAAAATAGAAAGCAATTTTCCTATCCATATATGGTGCTGGACTATTATTTTTGTTTGTCACTATTTATTCATTAATTAAAATTAATTATTCCAATTAAATAAAAAAAGAGAAAGAAATCGCGTTCTTAAAAATAAGACCATCCCAGGTAAGTTTCGAACTCTCGATCTTTGGCTTAGAAGTCCAAAGCGTTATTCAGTGCGCTACAGACGCAGCAAGCAATTATATATATATATATATATATATATATATATATATATATATATATATATATATATATATATATATATATATATATATATATATATATATATATATATATATACGTTGTTGGGCTGTTATTTTTGTCAATAATTGTTTGTTGTTGGGGAAAAAAACTGTTTTAAAACATCAAGTGTCATCCACTACAAGTCTAAAAGACGTATTTGAACTTGAGTCGATGAATAAAAGTATTTTATTAACGATTGAAAATTTGAACAAGATATATATGAAGAGTGTGAACTAATAGTAGGAATTGAAAAAGCAAACGTTTAGGGGGGGGGCGGTTGTGTTGCTCGATCAAAAAAAATTGTGTGAAAACTTTAAAATGGAAAATTAAAATAAAATCTTTCCATTTTCGCTTTCTGTATTATTATACTTGGTTTTTATGCAATAAAAATGTGCTTTTCTTAGAACATTTTAGGCAAAAAAATTGACTGCTTAAAGGGTTAACGTCGCACTTAGAAGCTACTCTAGGCCTATTGACGATGAATCTCGTAGTTTTGAACCTTGGTCTTGTGACAAGGACATTTGAGATGTCACTTTTTCTTCAAACTTCCCCACCACACCAACGTCAAGACTGAGCACGAGAAATTTAACGTGCTTCAGGTTTGTGAATCGAGACTCGAACGCAAGTCTCGACAGTCATATAACACCGGTCACAAGTTTGTGTATTTAATTTAAAAGTAATGATTAAACATCCGTTTCTCTCCTATTTGCTCAGAATGCTATGAATAATAAGCATTATAATTTAATGATATTTTAAATTATGCAAGAAAAATTCGCTTTAGTTGGAAAATTGCGAAAACTTACTTATTCCTTACTTTGAAAATAAATATTTCTAATCTTGAATTTCTGAAGTAGTTTTGTGGATAATATTTCTAATAATACCTCTTATCTTAGAGCAATTCTTTTTCTTTTATCTGAACAAGTTTGAGACACGTTAGTCTTGTTCATGTAAATGACACTTATCTTCAAGAAACCCGTTGTATGTGTGTGGATTGAATAACGAAACAAAACTACAGCTGAATGAATCTGGAAGACTAAGACAAATCGGCCTTTTAGCATATTTATCGACGAAAATAAATATTTGCTAAGAAAATGTCTAATAAAACTTGTTAAGCCCACGCAGGTGGCTGGCAAGAGGTAGTTGGCCTTGGGTACTAATAGACCTTGAAGTAGATATTTGCACTCGCTGATACCGAAACGAAATTAAGAACAACAGGAAAAAAAGTTATAAGTAGGCGTCAAGGTCAATCACTATCAACAAATTGACATTCCAGCAGGGTTTTCAGAACACACCTTTCTTATTAATTTTGCAATCTCGATGATCACAACAATTCTTTGGCCCATCTCTGAATCAAGATTCAGAGAAAGTAGACGTAAGTGATGAGTTAATTTCGTTACTATTTTGAAATAGTTTTCATAAAGGAGATTCGATGCTTTCGTGGCAGTTTGGGCGTGACCATAGTGATCCTTGCAAACGATCTGGTTTTACTTTGGAACGTGATATGATAATGACTTGCTTTGTTTTTCTAGGAAGAGAGATGAGAAGGAAATTATTAGATTCTCTCTTGGTTAAGACAGTGCTTCTCAAACTTTCAATATTTTTACGATCCAATATTCAATCACGATTTTAACCCCCCTCCATACAATAGCAATGTATTTAATTCCATTATACACTTTGAAAATAAAGCTACAGTACAACTTTAACATCTTGCCATCGGCGTATAGCGTATATAAACGTCCCGCTGAGCCAAAGCGTTAATTGCCCCGGATGTATATATACGTCTTTCCGAAGTAAGATATTTTCTGTGCACTTCTATCCATAAAATTATTCCGAATACTTCGTAATGCAATAAAAGGACCTTTACAGTGTTTGCGAAGGATTTACTTATTTCAGAGGGTTTGCTTATTTATTCCTCCCCCCCCCCAATACATCACATACGCATGTCTACGTGGAAAATGGGGGGACGTTGAGGAGCGAATAATTATAAACCGTACACATTATCAAGATAAGTGCTAATTTTTGTATATAATTTTTTATATGACAAGCCCATGAGGTCATTGGCAATTATTAATGTTGCCCTTCATTTAGTATTGTTAACTTAATTATAAAATACATTGCGCAGTATTGATACATTTATTAGTGTATTATATCAGTGTAAATGTGTATTTTATTTTTTATTATGCCAGAATGTAGTTTGTTTGTTTACTTTAAGTAAATTAATAATTTTTTAAAAATAATCTTTTGTTTTCGACTTTTCAATATGCTCGCCCCCCCTCGTTAAGTTATCATGCCCCCTAAGGGGCACGCCCCACAATTTGAGAAACGCTGGTCTATCCAGCTACGCTCTGAACCGTGATTTCGCAAAAGCGTTTAATTGAATAATCTTGTAATATTTAGTGTCACCTGAATTAGAATGTGCACATAAAATTCTAAAAAGAATATTATCACAATTGAAAGAATTACAATATAATTTCTTGGCAAAAAATGGAAAAGAATTGTCACATTTTCAAAACATTCTCTTTCTATTGAAAATTCTTTTATTATAATAATAATGTTCTGCCCATTTTTAGCGAAGACTTCTACAAAGCCTAAAATAGGAGTTTTTTACAATTCTCATAATTTTCAGTTTTTTGTCAATTGATGTATAAACTGGCGCTTTTCCTTTTAAATTTCTCTGCTGTGTTACAGAAAATAGTCTTGTAGTATATGAAAATAGTATATGTAAATAGTCAGTCATAAGTCTTGACTATATGTAGACCAAATGTTATTGTAGAAGCATTTTTTATAAATGGAGAATATTTAAAAAAGATGTAATTTTTTTCTTCTTTTTTTGCCAAAAATACTGCATTAAAATATTTTGTTGTAATTATGTTTTTAAAATAATTTTATATGTATATTCTAATTCATGTGACACTCAATTCAAAAACATTATTTATTTATACATTTTTTCAAAATCCCGGTTCCGAACTTAATTAGATACCTTAAATCGGAATAAGAGTTTCCAACGATCCGTTGGAAATTGCCACTATATATTCTGAGTAAAAAAAATGTTGGCAAAGCAGTATCGTGATATAATAATAATTATCTCCCAAAATTAGACAATTTGTTTGTTAAATCGCGATAAAGTATATAAAAATCATATTCTACATAAAAGGTCAAAACATATGAAATTCTTGTTTTCACTGATTCTGTAATGATAATGTACAATATATTTTAAAATTCATGTGAGCAGAAGAATGATATATCTGTATATTATATTTTTCTTAGTCAGTTTATATTATAAGGAGTGCAAATAAATTTCTACCGTTTGACAAAACATGGCCTTACCAGTAAGTTATGACTGAAATTTTCAGATGTAAAACATCATATCGTAAGGTTAAACATCTGATAATACCATAACCTTGGAGTATTAGAGATTTTGGATCAGTATCACATAGTATTTTTCATGCGAAAATTTCATTTGCGGAAACTTTTGATTTACTTCTTTAATTTGAAGAAATCTGCAGCTGAAGCCCATTTATTCCTTGTAGAAGCAAATGGCGAGGTTGCTTTGTGTGAGTGAAGTTGTTGAAAGTGGTTTCAAAAGTTTAAGAGTGGTTTGTTTGACATCGAAGATAAAGAGCGTAGAGGAATATTATTGAATGAATATTCGTGTCAAACGCAAGAAAATCTTATACTGGCATTGGAAGTGACTCAACAAGCAATTTCAAATCGTTTAAAATCGTTAAAAATGATTCAGAATCAAGGAAATTTGATTTCATTTGAACTAAAGCAGAGAAACATTGAATACTGAATACCGTTCCTTTGTAATAAATACCCAATTTTTGTTTAAAAACGGCGGAAGCTTAATAGTACTCTTTATAATACATTTTCCCCCCGAAAGAATAGAAGCAAAAATAAAATCAAAATGACGCAACTAGCTTAAATTACTAGAAAAATAATCCATTTTTTAAAAATGTTTTATTTTTTGAAATAATAGTAACCACCGCAATATAATGCATCAAACTCATTTTTTTGACAGCTAAATTAAAATTAATACAATATTCCAAATCAAGTGTATGAAATATATGTGCAAAAAGAGTTAAAATGATTTTAAAATAAACTTACATATTACTTCTAATGTTATACTTTATTGCTAAAAAATATCCTAGAAATGCTTTATTCAAACATACAAAAAAGAAAACACACACGCGCGCGCAATTATGTAAATTAGAAATTGTCGAAATCCTTAATTGAAATTACGGAGAGCTTGAATGCTTAAAAAAAAGAATTACTGCAAAAAAATAACAATCGCATATTGTTAGAGCTCAAATCCTATATAAAAACGATATGAATCAAATATATAACCACAGACGCAAAGAGAAATAAATATTTTGCAATGATAAGGCATTTAAAAAATATCATATATCTTTAATCCAAACTCATAGAGGCAAGTTGAGTAACAACAAAAGAAATGCCGGCCGGATGCAATGAGCAGTAATGATAAGAAAAAAAAACTAACTTTTCGTCACAATATATCTTGCAATAAGTACATGCATGCAAATTAAGTTTTGTTGCGTTCGTACCAGCGAATTTCTGCAGCTTGCGGAAGTGCTTCCATCCTAACATATTAACGAATCTTTTCCAATAAAAAGAAACATTGGGGCACTGACCGTTTTAGCTTCATCTATCAGTTCCAACAGAAAGTGCAAAAGCTGTAGTAGATTGAAGGTCAGGTATGGTATTATTTTCAAGATGGAGAGATTTCGTGCTAAACAATTGACGAAAACAACATAACGGACCTATACGTATTTCCCTAAATTGGTCTAATTTTATGGAAATAAGCTATACCGATCCAACGTGGGTTAACAATGAAGCTGTTGTAGTTTAACAAGTAACCATATTTAAAAAATATTACGGTTTCTTCCTGCTTCCATTCTTTCAGTAACAAGCCTGGAAGAGAAACGTAAGTGAATTGATCAATCAATAAATGATGAGACTGGTTCCTATTTATCGCAGGGAAGTATTTCCGCTGTTTAATGTAATCTTCCTTTCTTACAATGTTGTTATTGAAAAGTGACGTTAATCTTTAAGCACTGCGAGCTTGAATAACGATATTTGAATATCCGATTGTTTCTGTTTTATCTGAACACGTGGGTTAACAAGGAGAGCTCGGAGCATCAATTGTTCTAACATGGACGTCTACTAAATTGATCTTTGAAAAGACTTATATACTTTCCTTGAGAAGAGACCCAAACATAAGATGCTAAAGTGTGTAATTGTATGGAAATTT
Organism: Trichonephila clavata; assembly: GCA_019973975.1. Classification (NCBI taxonomy): domain Eukaryota; kingdom Metazoa; phylum Arthropoda; class Arachnida; order Araneae; family Nephilidae; genus Trichonephila; species Trichonephila clavata. The sequence goes on from BMAO01016771.1 coordinate 31,460, forward strand.
AATCTAAGGATAAAATCAGAAGTTGAAGCATGATGAAAATTAGTGTGAGAGAATCTGTATAATTTCGATATTTTATAGTTCCAAAACTAAATCTAAGTATACCCTTCTTATATTGAGTATCGTTTTTCGTTAAATCTAAATTAGTTTTTTTAACTGGCCTGTTTTACTTAAATTAATACAAAATTAAATTAATATGATAAAAAAAGATATGTTAATCTTTTTTTCACATAAATTACATAAAAACAAAATATGTCGTTTAAAAGTGGCGTGGCAGGAGCGGGCACATTGCCCCCCCCCCATCTTAGAACAGATTCGATTACCGAATTACAAGGATAAATACATTTTTGCGAATCAAATTTAATTACTTGTATTAAATTGTTAAGAGGTCATAGTGCAAATACATTTTAAACATAGCGAAATGTAATAGAAATATTTAAAAATTAATAGTAAGTAACAATATAATGAAAAGTATGAACGAATTTCAGGAATTTTGTGGAAAACTGTAATTTAGAGTCAAATAAATATTAGAACAGGTGCAATAGCCATACAATTAATTAGTTTCATGAAAGGAAGTAAAAATAAATACTAGAAGTAAAATACGCAAGATGCAAGTAGATAAAAGAAAAATAAACAAGAGTAAATAAATACTAACTAACCTTGCATCTTGTGTATTTTACTTCTAGTATTTATTTTTACTTCCTTTCATGAAACTAATTAATTGTACGGCTATTGCATCTGTTCTAATATTTATTTGACTCTAAAATACAGTTTTCCACAAAATTCCTAAAATCCGTTCATACCTTTCATTATATTGTTACTTACTATTAATTTTTAAATATTTCACTGAAAGTTTTTATTTCTATTACATTTTGCTATGTTTAAAATGTATTCGCACTATAACATCTTAACAATTTAATACAAGTAATTAAATTTGATTGGCAAAAATGTATTTATCCTTGTAATTCGGCAATCGAATCTGTTCTAAGATGGGGGGGAAAATGTGTCCGCTCAAACCACGATGAAGTGTCCACTCAGGCCACGAAATGTTATGTGTCCGCTCCTGCCACACAACCCGTTTGGAAGCAGTTTTCCGCTTGTAATGTCAATAATTTAAAGCAATATCTTATTTAAGAAAACTATGATATGTTTAAGGTTTCTTGAAATTGTATTTCTTTTAGTACTGTTTAAAATTCCTAACTGTAACCATCAATAGGCTTCAGAATGCTAAGAAAAAAAAATTTTTTTTTTTTTGTCATTGTTTTACCAAGTATAATGCTACTAGTTTGAAGGCTTCCAGATAATGGTTTGGTAAACACGGGCTTCACGAACCCGGGGTACCCTAGTGATCCTTCTCTATTTTCGACCCTCTTTCTTGTCATTCAATTCATTCTTTCTTTCTCTCTTCTCGTCTAGACCACAGATATTAAAACAAATGTTTGGCGCAGTATAGCCGAAATCGGCTCTTGCGCCAATAAACCCCAAAATCACTCACTCACTCCAGATAATAGTGGCCTCATATTAATGTTTTGACTGCGTTTGTCAGTGAATTTGTATCCTCATACTTTTATGTTTTCATGAAACAAGGTTTGTGGGTTCGATAATTAAATCCAGCCGATGATAGTTATGTAACGTTTTTAAAACTATTGGAAAAAGAAAAAAAAAGTTTTGAGAGAGACACAGAGATCAATGTGTAATAGAATTAAATTTCCCGAACAAAAAGTTGGAAATTTACTTTAAAGTTTTCTTATAAATATAGCATAGCAAAAACGCGAGTCCCATTGGTATTTTGAAATGTAAAAAAGGTGCATAGTTTTAAATTTATGCAAACAAAATTGCAATGAATAAATATTGAATTTAGCTAAAAATAAATAAATAAACGGTATACAGTTATGTCGATAGTTTGGAAATATTTAATAACAAATTTAATTTAATCCTGAAATTATTCAAATAATAGCACCACTCACCTAAATTATGGCCTATTAACAATACAATTTCTGCTGTTCATTTATGTCTTAATCTAGTTTAGAAATTAATAATACTCAACAGCTTCTGGTATCATTTTAAATTCATAGCTATTTAATAAAAAAAATACTTGCATTGTTAATGAAAATTTCTATAAAAATACACCTTTTTTGTACTCAGCATATCTGATTGCATTAAAAAACGCTATAATTTCAATGACATGACTATTTATTCAATCCTTTATTAATGGCCGTGGTAAGTATACTTACCACAAAATTAATTAATTTTTAGTGTCGAACCCCTATATTTTCATAACTATGATTTGTGCCCTTCGGCTAGCTCGATAACTAATATCTGGACTATTAAGTTGCAAGCAAATGACAATCTGTAAATTTCCTGAGCAGCAAGAAAACTATTTCAGATGACAAACGATGGATTAAAGTTGGGGATTATATGCCTACTTTATAGAAAACATATAGAGGATGTCACTTATGATCTACTTAAGTACAGAAGAATCAGATATGCTTGTAATGAAAGCCCCCTATGTATTGATCCATGTTTTCTAAAATTTCATGGAAGGTAGAAATGTGTGTATCGTCTGTAGAAAATATAAATTCTTAAATTTTTGAGTACAAAATATATCTAATTTATATTTTTTTCAATATAATTTAGTCCTTACAAATTACTTTTTTTTATAAATATCATGTTATACATATAAAAAGATATGTAAAACTTAAGATTCCCTTCTTTAAATAACGACCTGTGGGAAACATACTTTTCACCCAAAAAACTAGTGTTAGAAATCAAATTAATTTTGAGTAATAAGCTAAATGTGTGAATTTATTTTCATAAATCAATCTAAATCCAAAATTTTTTTAACATGACATTACTAGAAAAAATAGCTCTGTAAAGGGTTAAAAAGATAGGAAAAAATAAAATGTAATTGCAAAATAAATTTCTTCGGGAGGTATAAAATTTTTTGTACTTAAATTAATTTATTTTTATTTTATGTTTCGATTACTTATTTGATCAGAAATATATTAATATTAAGCATGTACTATCATCATGAACGAAAATCTGAGATTCAGGTTACATTATCATTATTTAATCAATCAATGTTTTCGTCACTATTGAACTTTTTTCTTTACACCGATAACCTTATCGAACAGGAAATATTTTTTTTTTACGGATGAACCACCTTTTTCTGAATTGTAAATCGAATCTAAAAATCTCTTCACTCTAACTTAATAATCCATAAAGTGATATTGTTGTCCTTTTTCATTTCATCGATACATATCCTGCTATAAGCTTTTGGGGGGTAATGCAGAAACCTAACTTTTTCGAACACATCATTGATCAGAACGGCTGAAATCTGAAGAACTTCATCACACAAAAAAAGAAAACCTCCGGTGCGTAATAACCTGGTCCATAGAATCATTCATCCAACAGATCTAAATCCAGTCTAAACTCCCCTTCCCCTCTCCCTTGCCAGGTGCAGGAAGACGACGTAATCTGTCAAAAAGTCAGTCAGACGTTCGGTCAGTGTGTTCTTGCAGTACAGAAGGAAATAAGAAAATCTTTCCGAGATTCAACGAGACAGGGAAATCCCTCCCGCCACCTTCACTTTGTTTTTTCCACCCACCCCCGCCTTGATGATCTTTATCGTTCATCTTTACGCCACGTTATCCTTAGCAGAGCGTAGACAACCCTTGATCCGTCTTGCTATATCCTTTACCCGTGATGACGCTACTCTTTAAAGGGCGCACCCGGAATCTAAGAGCAGTTTTGTCATTTTAAATGGTTTCTCGAGAGTTGAATAATAATGTGAGAAGTGGAATATATTGAATGGTAGACTTGACTCTTAGAGCAATGGAACTATACGAGGGTCAAGTGTTATTTTATGTTAGTCTTCTCAGATAGTGGAACACACCCAATGATATCATTGATCATCATACGTTGTTGGTCAGGAACTCATAATTCAGAAGATTTTAAATCAATTTTATAAAAAAAAACAATACTTGTTTGAAATACTTTCTGTCCAATAGAATATTTCAAATTGAGTTCCATTTGCACTTTTTTTTTATAAAAAAAATGATATCACTTTCAGCAATTTTTTTAAATTTTATGTATTTAAATATTAATTCACAAAATTAACTTTTAAGCCAGGTGTTAAAACCACAATTCATCGACCCCTTTGCGATGATTCTTTACACCAGAAAAATGTTGTAACCCTTCCCCCTTGTTTTTGTAAAAAAGTGTTTTGTTTACCAGATGTATGAACCCCTTTGAAGCGAGTGGCTGGCGCTATAACCAGCTCCGAACCAATTTAACAATTGGTAATTTATAGATTATTAAAGTTGTTTTGTTATTAACTTTAATTGAATTATTATTGGAGATGAATTTATTAACTAATTAAAACGAACCTCACACAAAAAACCGAAAAAGGCCTGAAGTTAAACCAGGGTGGAAACAAGGGCAGTTATGGAATATAAAATATTATGCTGTGTGGACAGCATCTTGTATTAAAATATGTATGTTTTGGAGGGTGGGATCTAAAATTTTTCTTAAATTGAAGATCGTTCATTATAAGTGGCGTTCAGTACTTAGTGTATCAATGGCGTTCAGTATTTAGAGTATCAGTGGCGTTCAGCATTTAAAGTATCAGTGACGTTGATAAGAGTTTCAGACCCGTTAACTTTGTAAAAGAAGTTATTTATTCTCGAGTCTCTTTCGATTTTGTGTGTTGATAGTTTTTCAAGAACTCTAAATAATTAATTCTTCACATCTAAATCAATGAGTAAACAAAACTAATTTTTAATTCTGCACAAATGGTTCTTTGAATAGTTAAATTGTCTTAACTCTAGCTCATATATCTCTCCTATTTTTTATTAAAAATTCTTTTCTTCGCTACATTTTTTATGTTCAAAAAGTTTCATGTTATCTAAGTTTCCCTTCTATATTTCGTACTTTTTATCTACTTGACATCAATGTAAAAATGTATGTGATAGAATCAATTTTGAACATATTTTAGAAATTATTTGACAGGGCTTGGATATTACTTAAGATTTTAATCTCAGTTTCATAATTGAAGTATTATGATGTGCATGTGTGTGGCATAATACATGTACGAAAAACTCTTTATTTCTTAAATATTAAGTTAAATGAAAATATTTATCTGAAAATGAATAAATTCTTTGTTTCAGAGCATGCTTGTCTAAAGTGCGGCCCAAAAGCTTTTAAAATTCGACCCACATGCAAATTATTAAAATATTTCAATTTATACTTTTTAAAAAAAAATAAATTTTTGCACAAAATATGCTGCATTAATTTTCAATTTAATTAAGAGTTTGAAAGAAGATTTCAAGATTTTCGAAAAAACGAAGTGTATTTCAATATATTTTCTATCCCGTTTTCTCTAGAAATAAATAAATTACCTTCAAATCTCTTCAAATGGAATGCATTGAACTGCAAAGTGACTTTCAACTGTAAGAAATATTTGGGAATGTTTCTATACTGGAGTTTTATAAAGATTACCTACACCGTGATAAATATCCTCATTTTCACACTCATGCTTTATTAATGTCTTCAGCTTTTGGCAGTACTCATATTTGTGAACAGTTATTTTCCAAGAACGAAGCATTCAAAAATAGGACAAAGATCACTGACAAACATCTTGAAAATGCATTAAGAATTTCAACTTCGTCTATTGAACCCGCTATCGATTTGCTTGTTCAACACAAACGCAAATTCAGTCATCTCATTAACTTGATTTCCCCCCATCTTTATGAAATCCAAACCAAATGAAACGAAACTTTTACAAATTTAAAATGAATGTGTACCTATTCATGTCTAATTCAAATTTTAAAAAATATATATTAAAAATAAGTTAATTTATTTTTAAAAAACTAAATAGAGTTAAATTTTATTTCAATTTGTTAAAAAAAATAGTGTATGTGCGGCCCCCCCTCCCAAATATTATTCCAATGCGGCCCAAAAGCGGTCATAGTTTAGACACCCATGTTTTAGAGTGTATAGTGTTTTCAGACAAAAAATTTTTTTGTTGTGGGATTGAAATATTTGACTTTTTTCATAACAAAACATAGGTTCTACTGATCTAAATGATTATTAAATTAAGTAGCTGTAAGATGCAGGAGATGTAGGATGTTAAAATTCTTGCTTGTTGGTTACTTTAACGGCGCTGGATTGTACAATCATCACAAAAAGTAAAACATTACGACTTCTTCTCCTAATGTATATAAAAATAAGATCCCGGTTTTGATAATTTTCCAGATAAAAACATATGCCAGCCAAAAATTCTAATGACTCATAGACTTGTTTATATATCAGTGTGCCTTGAGTTTAGAATCACATTCAATGGATAAGCCGTCTTTCAATGCTGCGTATAAAATTTTTTTAAAAAGTTTGAGTTTTCAAGCACAGTAGATGAAAATAAAGCATATTGCACAAAGGAAAAATCGATTCAGTTTATCGTAAGATCCGGCGCAAGCACGCACATATAATTTCCAGCGAAAGTGCGTATTATACGCCGGATTGTACGGGAACCAGAAATTAATATTGCATTAAAATATGTTACTATCCATATATTAATGTGGAATCAAAATATAATACGAGCATTTTTCTGTCCAAAAAAAAAGTTCTGTTTGAAGTCTTTTTCACGGATTATAGGCAGAATTAAAAGCAATACTAATCCTGTATTTTTTGCCACATTAGTGAAATCGATTCCAATTTTTGTCTGGCTTCGTTCATATGAATGACTACAACATTATTTGAGGAATAAAAGGTGTACAGAGAAATATTTTAAAAAAAAATTGTACAGTCTACTTAATACAATTTTTTTACTTGAATTTACTTTTACAGGCTTCATGTTGTATTTTTAAGAAACACGGGAAGTTTGTCTTTCGAATTAAAAAAAAAAAAGATCTTTCTCAAAGACAGTTAACACTGCGTCTTCCATTCTTACTCTGAAAGATTTCGTTAAAATAAATATTTGAAGAATACTTATATCGTTATATAAAGAGGAGGAAAAAAATCTTAAAATCCGCACACAGACCGACGATTTAGATACTTCTTAACTAGAATTAGTTCCTCTTAGAGAACATTACTGGAACACAAGACCAGTCATGTTTACAGTCCAGTGACTCTTCGATACCGATGGCTTCACCCGGTTGGCTACAACTTGGTGATGTAACACCCGTCGGTGTTCTTTGATCTCGTGCCATTCAGGTTTAACCAGCAAGAGCAAAAATATCTTGGCGAAAAAAGGCTTAAATGGTTCTAATAAGCCCGCTGTTTCAGTCTTATTAATGCAATCTAATAACTCCATAGAGACGAATCGATTATCTTAGGGTTTAAGTCTAGAGTGAGACGCTGACTCAATAAAACCAAAAGCAACTCAGATACAAATTGCCTTTTGGGAAGTATCATTATATGAAACTGTTTCTGTAAATACCAATAAAAATATTAATCATAGCTTCATGATAAGGAAAAAGATATTCAAATGTTGAGGAACGCTGCCACAGTTGACTAAATGAACAAATAATTTAATACAAGAATGCTTGAATAATATAAGCAAATTGCGTTATGATTTATATTCTGAGACATACTATGCATATTACCCAGCTTTGAATGATATTAAATGAGTATTTGACTATCATTACTAGCATTAGCATATTATTATGAATAATATTGTAAAAAATGGTAAGGACACACACACACTCAATATCAGTGCGTCATTAGACCGGAAAAACTTTTCTTTTGTTATAATGCAAGCAGTAAATTATTTTGTAAAATGGTAAGATTTGCATTAAGTGGATAATGTGAAATCGGGATCATTTTTTGATTTGTTAATGATTTTACATTATTATCTTGTGTAAATATGTTTAAAATATTTTAGTCTTCATGTGTTTTCAATAATTGGTCTAGGAATTTTTCAGATGCGCATTACAACAGCAGTACTTATACGCGTTTCGCAATTGGAAACAAAATACTATTTCATAAACTGAGAAATTTATGTAATTTGTCATTTTGCTTACATCTCAAATGAAAAAAAAAGGTATTCTTATTTCATATAAGCACTTGGAAAATACTTGTCATGTTTTAATAAAAGCGCAAAAAGTATTTAGATAAAATTATTTGTGAGTAGTAAGCTCATAACCTACTTGCGCGAAAATTATAGTAATGATCAATGAGTGTAAAGGAAATATATGTTAAATTTTTGATTTTGTGATATATTTTTTTAAATATATCAGCTTTTGTTATTTGAGATAGTTTTCTTTCTGTCAAAAATTTAATGCCGGCATTTGAGAACATAATGATGATCTTATGAAATCTTATCCATGTACATATACATAAGGATTGAAATTGCAATGATTTTAATGTTTTGAATAGTTTTTAACGAAATTTTATTGAAATGTTTTAATTTATCGTTTCAAATTTCTGTATATGTAGAAATGTTTTTTAAAAAAACAAAATTTCTAACGAATAATTTAAAAAGTTTTTTTTTACTCGAACGATTTTATTTTTCAGTAAAAAAGAAAGTTTGAACACTATCTGTTATTTATAAAATCGGATACTTTTCATTCTAGATCTTCGGGACATATCTATTGTTGGCTCTTCAAATACTTGAAAGGGAATTTCAATGTTAGAAAACGATTAGAAACCATGGATTTTCAAATGTGTTGAATTATCTCTCTTCTAAATTGTTTAATTCTTACTTATGAAGAAGTTTCTTGTACTCAGATTCAAGCGACTGCTCATAAGCCGTTAAAAAACATTACATTTGTTTGAATTTTTAAGAAGCACCCAATAATTTTTGGTCTTACCAGACTGACGACATCATCAGTCGGTACTGGGAGGCTCGGCGTCAAATGGCCAAGAAGCCAAGCACGCGGGTTGGATAAAATAAAAAAAAGTTTCGATCATTTTTATTTTATTTAAAAAAAACCATCTGTTGATATGGTTAAAAGGTGGAAGTATTTTTGTTTTTGTTTAACTGTTTCAGCAACAAATATTTTAGTCTTAAAATGATAGAAACCAGCAGGTTGATTGTGTAGGTAATATTAGAAAACTCGGGAAATTAGAAGCCCACATTCCAAATAAACGCATAGAGAAAAGAATAAAGTCATTCATTTTTATATGACCAATATAACATTCAAAGCATTACGCTGTTAAACAATATCATACTCTTTCAATGGGCAGATATAAAATTGAGATATTTTTGACCCACTGCAAACTGTTAAAATTTATTCCTAAATACTAGAATACGTACTCTTAATCGTATAAAAACTGATACAGAGACGTTGTTACCGTCATATTAACTGTAACAATGTTACAGGCCTAAAAACTACAGACCCCAATATATATATGTATATAAGGAAACAAATCGTAACATGTTAAAGAGCCCCAAAATAGGGCGTTCTTGAAATTTTGATACAGGAACTAATAAGAACTAGCTAAGCCTGTGTATATACTCATAGTAGTGTCCTTTTTTCGACATATTTAAATGGAAAAAGCTTATAAATATCGTAATAAAAAGTATTTATAGAAATTTTTTTCATGTTTAAGATATAGAATTCAGAATTTTGTACATAAGTTAACATAGAATTTTGAATTGAAAGTAAACTATACAGGTTTTTCTTGAGAGAGAAATAACCCACTTCCTTGAAAGAGGTTTTTTTCATCTAAAGCAACCTTTATTCTACTGGGCAGCATACATATGATGGCTATTTCACGCGGGCCGCAACATGAGAATTAATGGAGGATGGGGGAGGAGAGAAATTCCTTAAGAAAAGATATCATAGAGAATTTAAAATGCGAAAATTGATCCAAATATTAAAACTCCCATTTTGCTTTTTTAATTATTATTTTCTATATTTTTTTTGTCACTGAATTTTTCTAAACTGGAAGCATTTAAGAATCACTCTTTCACAATTTCTGTATCGGTAAACGGTTTCATATGATTACCAATGGTATAACAAATTTCATAGGGTACCTTTGTTACCACTGTGACATTACCACTGACAAAACACTTTTTTGCTATTATAAAGATTATTCAAGAATGCCTATTTATCACATCTTGAAAGAGATCTTCGAGGAAAAGTGTCATTCAATGATTCCTGTTTATTGGCATTTTTAAATACATCACTTTCATGACAAATCAAAAAATTACTGAACCATGCTTGTTTTTCACTAAAAAATCGTCAACTCCCCAATCGTCTTGAAACAATTTATTTTCTTCGAATATTTTTCGCTTGCAAGATATGAAAGATAGTTAAAAATTAGTTCCACTCATAAAATGGTTGCTGTTCCACTGTTGTCTATAATATAATATAATGTATATATATAACTAATCAGAAAAAAAATGTCAATTCGCACCCTTACGACATTGATAGCAAAGACCAAAATTGATATATTTGATTTTCTAACGAAGAATTTACCACCAAATTTCCATAAATAAATGAATTTCTCAGGGCAAAGGGCCATGACCGGGCCACTTAAAAAGGCTCTGTCGGCCGCAGGTTGAGTATCGCTGATTTAAAGTATTTTTATGATAAAAAATGGTAAAAGTATTTAATAGTGGTTCATTTTAAAATTGTAACTTTAAAAACATCCATGATTGTAAATATATTTTAATTAGTTATGAGAGAATTTTTATTGCAAGTTAGTATTCTACTTATGAATGAAACTAATTACATTTTTTTTATTTAAGATGATATCCTTTATTAAACGTTCAGTATCAAAAAGGCGGTTTTATAGTGAATTTTTTTCTGTTTCTCTTAATAGATATATTTCTCACGTAATTTTTTTTATGTAAAAAAGCTCATTAGAAATATTTTTCTGTGAAGTATAGTTTTTGGGAATAAAAAAACAGCTAAAATAAGACACTATTCTATATATAAACATTTACATCAAACTGTTGATCAAATCAAAATCGACCAATTTCATCTGAAATTCCGGTACTATGATAAACAAGCGTTGAATTTTTCAGATTTGGTGATGATTCTGATCCCAATAAATGTTTGAAAATTACATGAAGCAAACAAATTTGAAATTCACGCCATTTGATTAAATTATCCATTAAACGGGGTTTGTATATTGTAACCTTAAAAAAGAGAATAATTTTCCAGTAATCTAATCGTAAGTTCAAAGATAAATTATCAAATTATCAATTTTAATATTTTGTCTTTCTAAAGCATTACCAGGAAGGATAAAATATTTTTCAATTCTTACAAAAATGGGATTTTTAAAATTATTGTGGAAAGAGAAATTAAGCACGAAGCAACATGAAACAACAAATATTAATAACTCATAAGAAAACATTATCATTATTTTGAAATAAAAAATAAGTTGAAATAAGCTTCCTTTGTCGTGGTTATTTTTTACAAGTAATATACCTCAGTTTTTCCAAGGAACTTAAACTACGTTAGTTTAAAACAAGTAATATAAAAAAAAAAAATTTAAGTCCATTCCTACTCAGATCAACAAAAAAAATATGTTTTAGTTACTTTTTTATTAAATAGTTACAATTAATATAAATATGTACATACATATGACAGAATCACAACATTAAGTGGCAATTAATTTTTATTAATCATCATTAAAGTATCGTATTGTTATCCAAACCAATTGTGTATATAAAATTTCAGTTAAACTGAAATTAAACCTGAATGCTTTGAAACGTTAGAAAAAGAAATCTTTTAAAGTTTTGACCCAAGTCGTAAGAATGAAGCCAACGTAGCTGTATCTGCAAATCTTTATATAATTGATTTCAGTCAATTATTTTTATTAATTATAATTAAAGTATCGTAATGTTACCCAAAACTATAGTGTATAGAAAATTTCAGCTCAAATGCACGCTACAAAATGGGAGAAAAAAACTCTTTCAAGTTTTAATACAAGTCGCCAAAATGGTCGCTAAGTCTCCAAAAATAATACCAACATGGCTGTATTTGTAATTCTTTAAATAATTAGTTTTAATCAATTAATTTTTATTAATTATAATTAAATTACTGTATTGTTATCCAAAATAATCGTGTATATAAAATTTCAGCTCAATTGAGTGCCTTAAAATGCATTTTAATAACGATTGAAAATTTGAACAGATAAATATAGAGAGAGAGTGAGTTAAAGTAGGAATTGAATGAAACATTTAGATATCTTCTGGAAATATTGCTAGTTATGGGAAAACAAATTTCATGTGTGTCAAACTTTAAGTTGTATTTTTAAGTTTACACTATAACTTTACTTGATGAATAAATTTATTAGAAAAATAGACTTCTTTCTTCCTGTTAGAGCAGGGGTACTGAACCTTTTTTTTCCCTGACGGGCCGCATACTTATGGTAGCTATTTTACGTGGGTCGCAACATGAGGATTAATGAAGGAGAGAGGGGGAGGGGAGAAAAAAATGCTTTAAGGCGAAGATAACGTAGGAAATTTAAAATGTGGAAACTGATCAAAATATTAAAACTCCTATTTTGCATTTTTAATTATTATTATTATATATATATAATAATAACTAAAAATGCAAAATAGGAGTTTTAGGCTTTTGCCTTAGTTTATACTGGGAGCTATTATGTAGAAACAATTTCTGCTGCAGGAGAAGGTTGAGATCTCACAACATTGTTTAATCTGTTTCACTGTCCTAAACCAGTGACAGCTCGAGAAATCATAATAGTTTTCCCCTCTAGCTACATTTCTTTTTGGTTTGTCATGGTTCCATGTTCTTGGTTCTTCCGGTCTAATCTTAGGATGCTTGGGATTTATTAGTCTTCTTTTGAATTATTTACTGCTATATATATATATATATATATATATATATATTTATATATTTAGGACTCAACGCTTTCATATGTGTCTGTGTGTGTTGAAGGGAAGAGTACAGTATTAGCAAAGTGACAGTCTCATCATCTGACCATGGTTCAAAATACTAGGCATTTTGGCTGTAGAATTAACAGATCTTAGTCGAACGGAAATATACTGCTAGTAAACGCTGAATAAACATTAAACGCATCTTCCTTAAAAGTAAATAAACACGAATGTGAGCGAAATAGAAATTGGATATAATTAAAATCTAGAAATGTGTTGCAACAAAATTCCTAAGCATTTTTAGCTTGGTGGAAATAATATAATGGAGCTTATTGCTCCAATATAGTGTGGCTTAGAAATCTTTTGAGCGAGCGAGCGAGTGAATATTAACGTCGCACTGTTTAGCAACACGAGGGCTTTTGGCGACGGTCCGCGTAATTTTGAACCATGGTCAAGTGACGCGGACGACACCTGAGCTGGCACCCCCTCTCCTAACTACCACACCACACCCACGGGAGGACGTTTGAGCTCTCGACAGATTTAACGTGCATCGCTCCCCTACACGGCGGGTAGAAATCTTTTGAGAATGAAGTACTTCTTTAGGTGATCCCTTTCATTTGATGTGGCTCGAAGGTACGAGGCCCATTGCCAATAGAATCACCAATTTCCATGAAATTGTTATGCAATATTAAAAATTAAAGAAATTTTAAATTATATTGAAATCTTATTTAATTTTAAAAATTTAATTAAATTCAAAAAGTTTTGTTGAATTTGAAAAATGAAATGGCCGCTTACTACGTGGAACTAGAGACAGAAGAAGTTAAATTTTTCTTTTTAAATTGTAAGAGTTACTGCAATGCCATTTATCTTAAACATAAAACTGATAGTTTATTTTAAACACTGAAAGTTACTCTAACATCAATTCACGAATATGTCAGCAAAAAAAAAAATTTTTAATTTATAAAAAATTTCCAAAAAGCATATTTTTTTAAAAATTTGGGGAAAAAATTTCTATTAATATTTATATGCAGTAATTTTTGCTATTCTTTATTGCATTTTTTGTCTCTTTTATCAGTTGTCTTTATTAAAACTTTTATTTTTATTTTAAAAGTTAGCTTTAAGTTCGTATATATTCTCAATATTTTTGGGAATAATTTGTGTTTTAAAAGGTATTTATATATGAATAGTAAGCGAAAAAAGTAACTTAATTTTTCATAAAATAAATTATTTTTTAAAGCTTGAATCTCTGTTATTATTTTTAAATCAGGGGGAAAAAAATTATTTGCAGTTGAATTTCAAATTATTCGTATTATTTGATTCAACAGATGGTAGCACCAATTAAAAAGAAAAGTTTTAAGATAGTTTTTCTCTCTATCCCTAATAGATGGCACCACCTGTTACCTCAAATTTTGCATGGCACAAGTTTGGGTAACTATAGACTTTTTTATCTATTTGAAAGTTGCTTTTTGTCACAAAAGATAGGGGATTGAATGGGGATACGCATGCTAACAATTCTATAACTGGTCCACAAACAAATCATTAAAGAGCAGCGATCATCTTTTGATTAAATTATCAAAAAGCAGTTGCATGTTAGTTGCTGAATACTTTTGCTCGTATACATTTGAATAAATTGTTGTTATAATCAAAGATAATTTTCAATCGAGTCACAAAAAAGTTCTTTTTGGCCATACCATAAGGTACTCGAAAAAGAGGAAGACCAACACACAGGTCTTGAAAAAGACCTGAAAACTATCGATCTCAGAAATTGGAAACGTCTGGCCAAAATCAGGACTGCCTGGAATGAAAGGCCAAGGCCTACCTTGGGCTGTCGTGCCATTGAGGCAAGAAGGGTTAGTAACAGTGTATAAAAGATACAACTTACTTAACAATTTATCCAGACGGGTTACCAAAATTTTGAACGAAATTGGAACTTATATTTTGGTATTTTATAAAAAAAAAAAATTAAGTAAATATTACATCACACAAATTACATGGAGTTTCAAAAACATAATCTTACAGAAATTAATAAAGGTTATAAAGTATTATATAAAAATTCCAATTTAAATGTTATAACACGCCAGTTTTTTTTACTAAAATTACTAAAATTGCGAGAAGGTTTAGAATATTTTTTGAAATTTTTTACTTAAAGAAAATACTACATGTACACTTAAATTCGGTTCCCTTTTTTACATGCAAAATTGCCTTTGCTATTGAAATTTATAGCAGTTTCTATTTCGTAGCAATATTTCCTACAAAACTAAATTTTTGTAATTTTTAATGCAATTTATGTGAATTAGGTTATCTAATTAAAAAAATCTATGCTTATATTTTTAGTAAATTATACACATATATATATATGTGTGTGTGTGTATTCATTTTAGCTATTGTAACTATACAATTCATCAATGATTAAAAATTACCGGTTATTACTTTATAGAAAAACTTTTATTATCAAGAAAATTTCAGAGTAACAAAATTTCGTCTCACTGTATGGCTAATATTATTCTAAATTTTTGCAAAGTTCTCAACTGGTTTTTATATATACTCCGTATCATTAGTTTTCACACTGTGTTTCGTTATCCCAAATGGGACCATGAAAAACTAACTTGGCAACACAAGGTGGATGAAAACGTTTCAACAAATTAAGCATATACATCATAGACAAACTTTATTTAAAAAAATATTGGTTTTTAAAATGTGAAATGCTTCTAGTGGGGCTGCACTTATAAAAAATTCGAATACAGCTGTTCAATATTGTTAGCAACATAATTGTGAGAGAAAAATATTCATGTATTTTAAATATAAAATATTTTATTTAAATATATAAATTTAATTTTTATTTTAAATTTCAATATTTTTGGAGTATGTTGTCAATACTTTTGCAGGTTTCATGAAATTTTATCTTAGATTCCAAATATTATAAGTAAAAAAAAAAAAAAAAACCATGCGGAAAAATTACAATTTCTTTAAAAAATGCACTTATGTTTTCATGGACTTAGTTGCTATTTTAATGGAGATGCATACAAAAAACTGTAAAAAGCTGATTAAATATTTTTTTAGAACAATAAAGCAAGTACAGTTCTTTAAGATTATATGTTGATTAAAAATACTTTTTTCTTCTTTAATTTTTTTTTTTTTTTTTGTAAAAAATTAGTGAAGTTTTATTGAAAAATGAGAGTTAAAGACTATTCTTATAACATACCCGGTATAAAAAACCACTTCATCAAGAATCTATTTGTAAATTCAAAACAAAATATCTAAAATCCAAAAATTTTCTTCATTTGAGCATCAGAATATTTCATTAAAACTGTTCACTCATTTTAAAACACGTAGAAAAAAAAAACTTCTGGTTACTTCTTCAGACTGCCATGTAACGCGTGGAATTTTCCACTAATTAAACTACCCCTGCAGTGCCAAATTAGCCTATAAGGAACTGCTCAGGATATCAAGTCCCAAGGATACAAAAATCACAGCCCAGAAATGAGAGGCACCACATGAATCCGTAAAAAAAAAAAAAAATCTGACAGCTTTGTGCTTCTCATGTGGAATTTTGAAATCTGCGCTCAAGTAAATATGTGGACAAATATGTCTTTCATTGACACAACTAGCCACATATTGAGATACTCTATAGTAGTGTTCAAACTTTTTTGACTCACGGAACCCTGAGAGCTAAAAAGTGTTTTCGAGGAACCTTATTACATACACGCATGCAAATTTAATGCGATTTTTTAATATCATTTACTTTCACACGTTAATAATATTAAAAGGGGCCGTGGTTAGCCTAGTGGTTAAAGCATCGGACTCCAGACTTGTAGGTCTGGGTTCGATGCCGGATGCCACCAACTGCTCTCCGAGTACACACAGAGTGTGTGGTGGGTCCGACTGTGTTACAGAAGGTCACAGCAGAAACCACGGGTGCAGGGGGCTGGAGACTATTTTCCTCCCCTTCAGTTCTATGCCTAAATTGTGGAGGAGGAGATAGGTGGTGTCGCCATCATCTATCGTATAGAAGTCCAACCTGTCTCAGCCTCTAGCAACTTTCATTCTTTCCCTTCGGGAAGGACACGACAACAATAATATTAAATTGTGATCCAAATGTCATCTACTTAGGCATGTTACAGGGATGTATGCTTGTATTTTTTTTACACAAATTGCTGAAGTCTAGATCTAATGGAATTATCTGTGTGTGTGTGCAGTCGCTTTTCATATTCTGCGTTTAATTTGCTTTTATATTTTGGTTTCGTAGCCGCTCACGTTGAGAGAGATATCTTTAGTTTTAATACATTGTTCTGACTGACATTTGAGTGTTTTTAGCTGTGTGAGAAATCCTGTGTATTTTGCGCTACTTAGCAACCAAACATTTAGCTGTTCTTTCTTAAATTTAGATTTTTATTGTAGAATCTGTTGATATATCGATAAATTGTTCCCTCTTTTTCATTGTGAGTATATTTTTTGAAAAAGGAAAACAGGTTAATTTTCCACTAGAAAACTATTTAGTTTTACCAAACATTATATTAATAAGCATACAATTATTTTGGGGAACCCGAGAAAGTAAACAATAGAATGTTAATAATCTAGTACAGCGATACTCAACCTGAGGCCCACCGGACCTTTCTGAATGGTTCATTGCACTAATAAATTTAATTTTTTAAGAACAATGCATTAAAAATTTAGCGAGGAATTTTATCAATCAAGAAATCAAATATATAAATTTTGCTATCGATGTCATGCTGGTGTGAATTACGAAATAACTTTTTTTCCTTTTTGTAATTATAATGATTAGTGATAACAAATAACACAATGGAGTAGCGACCATTTTAAGGAAGAAACAAATTGTTAATAATTTCTCATGTTTTCCAAGTGAAAAATATCAAAAGAATATATGTTGTTTCAAGACGATTGGGATCTTGACTATTTCGTTGATAAAAATAAACATGGATTAACAACTTAATCGATTTATCGTGAAAATGTTATATTTAAAAAAACTTAATTTCATTCATGAACAAATCTTTCAATGACTCTTTTTCTCGATGATTTCTTTCTCGAAGGGATAAATTGGCTTTTAAAAAAAATCTTTGCAACAACAACAAAATATTTTATCGATTGTAATGTCACAAAATGCATAAGTAACAAAAGCATCTATAAAATTTGTTACATTATATATGTAATCATCATCATATCCGGCAAGACAGTCCCTCATGGGCCAGTGCCTTCCTTTGAAGTTTCCTCCACAGTGTGCTCTCATTCACCTTCGTTCTTCAGGTTTTCTGATTTACAATCTTAAAATCCGATTCCACTGAGTCTGTCCATCTCAGCCTTGGCCTTCCCCGCTTCCGAATCCCAGTGACTATGAACTGTAATATCTTTTGACAACATTTGGGGGTCGATTTTCACCAAACTCATTTTATAGCGGATCTCTACTCTCTGAAAGGAATCTGCTTACCCAATTTCAAGATTGTACATCAAGTAGTTTAAACATGGAAGCAATTATTTATAACGCCCCTTAACCCCCTTAACGCCCCTTGCGTTTCGAATTTCGGAAAATCCGTTATTAGCTGACGTCTACTCTATGAAAGGAACATGTCTACCAAATTTCAAGTCTGTAGGTTGAATAGTTCCGGAGATATCGTGATTAGTCAGTCAGTCAGTGTGAGTCGCTTTTCTCCTTTATATATATATATATATATGAAAGGGAAGTGGTTTCACATGTTTAGAAAAATTGAGGCAGGACTTTGTATACTGAAACTGAAGAAACGATGAACTGCTTGTTTGACCCCAGTGTTGCTTCTCGCCTTCCGGTGAGAATTTTCTTCAAAGCGGGGAACAGATGAAAATGGTGGATGGTGTAGGCACTCCCAACCAAGAGTTGCAATATGGTTTTGCATTGCCGTCGCCGAGTGTGGGCACGCATTGTCATCCAACAACAGAACACCAGATTTAAGAAGAAAAGGTCGCTTTTTCCGAATCCATCTGCTTGTGATCGCGTTCGATCTCTACCCAATGGTGTATCGGTGTCTTGCAGGTTCACTTGCTGTTTCGTCGTTCGTCCATGGCCTTTAAACGCTTCCTTCGTATGAAAAGCCAAGAAGTTTTCCTGGAGGGCTTTTTGAAGCTTATCAAGAGGTATGGCAAATCTGTCAATGTACGTGGTACTTATGTGGGAATACAAAGTTGTGTCTTATCTTTAATATCTCTTTCTATATTTTAACTTTCATACACAACTGTGACCACAGTGTAGAGGGGAAACTTATTTTCCTACTCACTCTCGTGTATATACGCATATAATGTACTCTTATTAACTTAATTTTGTTGAATATATGTATATCGCAATATCCTTTAACACAATAAAATATTTCAGATAAGCGATTTTCACTTTACATTAATTTATAATCAATAACATTAAACACATACATTACATTACATTTATACATTACATACATACATTACATTTATACATTAAAATCTTTTAATTCTTATTCAATTTTTTGTTTGAAAATTACTGCAGTTTTTTTGTTGTTGTTGTTGCTTTTGATGAGTAAGGCGCCTGGTGAAACCAGTTAAAGGTCAACGATCACTATAAAATTTGTTAAAAGAGTGTATAATTTGAAATGTTCACACAGAAATATTTTAAAAAATAAAGAGATTTTTTTTCAATGGGGCTGCGCATTGGTATTTTAAACCTTTGCAGACCTAGTATATTCCCCAGGAGCTGGTACCGCTTTTTAGTGCTGCACCATATAGGCGGTACCAATTACAGCAAGCAATTTTGACGCCCAGTTTCCTCCACAGAGGGAGGCACCTGAGCTCTTGACGATGCGAACTTATACCAGGATTTAATTTTGCCGAGAGCGCCCAAGCCAAACAGACACTCTAGGGATCTTTTACATGCCGTATAATCATACGACATGGCCGCTGTCGATTTTCTGCATCAAGAAAATCCACCGATTTGGGCCGGGGTTGAACCCGCAACCTTGGGTGTAGAGGGCCAGCGACAAACTAACCACGCCGCCCAGCCGGCAAAAATAAAGAGATTAAAAATTGAATCTCAAGAAAAAAGTTTGTTAAATAGAAAATGCAATTAGTTATTTGGAGGTTATTTTACGAAGAAAATATTAAAAGGCACTTTGTTATTTGGTGATATTCTTACGAAGAAAAAAATTAAAATGCATTTGGTTCCAGGGGAAAAAAAGAATTGTTACTTTCATTTATATTTGTTAAAAGAATATATTGTTATTTTTGCTTCATAAAGTGTTTCATTTTTATCTTAATCTTCTCTTTTCCCTTGATTAAACTGTGGTTCGAAACAGACATATGTAATACGCAAAGGTTAGGTTTGTAGTCAAAACCTGCAAAATAAAGTCAGGTGTAGAACAGCTTGCCCTATCTGTACTTAAGCAGAAATAATTTTTATATCTCAAGATACACTAGACAAATAGCCAGGTTGGCTTAGTCCATGCCATGTGACCGAATCGCACGTACAGCTGTTATCTTCCGAAGCTAGCTAGCTTTGTTCCGCGATCTAAGAAAGATGGCTTTCCTTAAGAAGCGTTGAACATTAAATTATGTCAACGCTTAGGTAAAACAACAATGGAGACTTTGGAAATGCCAAGTAAGGTGCACGGTTAATCTACCATGGCGAGATCCAAGGTTTAAGAATGACATCGGCGTTTTAAAAAGGGCCGAGAATTTATCGAATGCAATGAACGCGTCGGACGACCTTCAACTTCACGGAAAGTGGAAAATGTTGCGTTGGGTCTGAATGTGTTGAAAAAGATCGTCTCCAAGCACTTGAAAAAATCACTTCTCGAAGATGTTGTTTGAGGGAATCCATTCGTCGTAAATGGCCTCAGTTCTGGCAGAGTGGCGATTGATATCTTCTGCGTGACAATGCACCGGCTCATCGATCCCAATTGGTAAAAGAGTTTCTCACAAAAACTGGCACTAACGGGCTTCTACATCCCCCTATCCTCCAGACATAGCCCCATATGACAGTTATCTGTTCCCACCAATCTAAAACATTTGCAGGGACTTCGTTTTGTGTCATTAGAGGAAGTGAAAGTAGCATCCTAGGAGGCCTTACGGGAGGTAGCGAAAAGAAAGACTTCCAACTGTGCTTCCAGAAGTTATACGAACGCTGGCAGAAGTGTATCGTCGCCCAAGGGGACTGCTTTGAAGGTGGATGTGCTTTGGTGCTGTGAACTATTCAGAGTAAGATTTTCTACACTTTGTCGCTGAACTTTTGGAGCATACTACGTAGATATAGTACCAGAATTATTTGCGCGATTTAGTATCATAAATAATAAAAATAAAAATTAAATCTTTTTTCTTAATAAAGTTAAAATTTTTTTTGAAAACTACACAAAGCTGCACCAGGACATTGGTAAAGAAGCTCATAATTTTTAACCATTGCCTTTTACAAAAGCAGGGGGACTAAATAAATAAATATCAAGCATAAATACACAATGTGCATTTACATGGAATATTTATTATAAATGGAGGCATTTCAAGCAATTACTTTTCATTTTTTAAAAACACATTTATTTCGAACACAAACAAATGAATCAATTCAACATGACTGAATTACTAGGCAGTCCAACCATTCAGTGAAGGGTTATATTTTCACATTATAATAATTCATCTGCCATGGATAATATAATTCATCTGGTGGAGCTTTACAACATTCCACACTGTAAATTTAAGTTCCTTCAAACATAAACCAATATTATTAAGAAAGCAATATATTTTTTAACACTTGATAGAACAATACTTTTCCTTCGATTCAAAAAATTAATTTAACCAAGTATTTTTTATATTTATACTTCTAAATCAAGAATTCTCAAGATGCAATAAAGTTTTTTGTCAAGCTCCTTCAAAAAGAAAACAGAACCACCAACCATTTTCTATAAGCCAGTTTTATTTTGTTCTAAAACCTCTTTCCCAGAGAATACTCCTTTTTCAGTTGCTTATTTATAGGTCACACCGTGGGAAAAAATTCTTTTTGGACAGACGCATATTGCATACACTTCCAAAATCTTTTAACTCAAACTCAGCACACTGAAATAATATTTACTTTTTCAGAGTACATATAATAAACATAGTCCTATTGAGAAATCTATTTGCGAAATTTAAGCAAAAAGTGTAATATTTTCATAGAAGATATTCGTAATAATAATTATAGTACATATGTTTCTTGTTTCTGGTCTTAACTGAGAGCAATGACTTGTATAATCCAGTTCCATAAAAGAAAAATAAAGAAGCCTTTCAGAAAACCCGACATATTGGTGGATGGATGATTTATAGCGTACCAACAGGGATTTTACAAATTTTGCACAACAGCATCTATCAGAGTGGATTTGGCACATTGGAATATTATTAAAATAAAAAGAATTCTCTTAGCTATTAAGGTAGCTTCAATTCCATTATGAAGCAATTTATTATTAGAACCTAAAATCCCTAATTCACAATGCCTGTCTTTGCGAAACAAAGGCCAAAATCCAGATCAGAGGAGGGAAGCCTTCTTTTTAAATGCAGTAGACCATACGTATTTAGCCCAGGGTTGAATGAAAAAACTATGGACATCTTATCTAGAAGCTTTCTTTGAATAAGGTTTAGAATATTTTTTGCCAAGTATTTTAGTTGAATAGTTTTTACCACTACAATTCAAGACTCAAAATCTCATAAGAGCATACAGTGGTTTTGAAATACGTTTAATAAGAAAACGCTTAAGACAAAATATCGAATGACAGAAAAAATAAAACAGTCTCGACGAACTACTATGTATTTTCATGCATTTTCATTCTCTTAGTAAAAAACGAAAATCCCTTAAAACATTAAAGGAGCAAAGATGGTTTGGGTATGAGCATCATCAATATTGTTCATTTATTGCCTCGTCGATGTCACATAATCCTATTTTGTAAAGATTGTTATTGGTCTTAAGACTTACAGCTTGACTTCATTTTCGATATGCGTATCCTTGGAAAACATAGTTTTTCGAAAAATACTGCTTTAAAACTATAATAAATTCTATTAAGTCCAATTTTTTTTATGGCTTTTAACTCTTGTTATTGCCAAAATAAAAAAAAATATGAAAAGGTCAACTAGACTTTAGAACTCGAATTTTTTCTTACTAAAAGCTACACTAATAATTTGTGCAAACTTCGCGTGATTGAACGTTTCCAAAGAGACGGCGAATATAATTGTTAGAGTACCGGAGTGGTGTATTAATTTTTTTTGCCATAAAAACAAATTATGTTACGAAAAATTTGGTAAAATGAAAATAAAATTAGCTATGCTCAAATTTGAGTCTCTTTTATTTGAATTCTAATCGAAACTGATATTTTAGGAATTATGATAAGGAAACAAATTATGACAGTCATAAACGAAACAAAAAAGAGGTGTAATTTTTACTTTGTTTGGATTTACTATGCTGTAACTGGTGAAGCACAGAAGAATAATAAGACATTTATAATGTTGCCTTTATGGATTTGATTTTGTGCACAAATCACCTTGTATGTCTTTGCTATGTTGTTGCACTTGTTTTGAAAACTGGTCATTCAAGCTGCCATAATTTTGAACAAACTGGTTTGATTGCGTGAATCGTTTTTGCTTAGCAACTGGAAAAAACATATCACCAACAGTACAAAACCTAATCTATACCTATTCTTATTGCTAATTTAAATGTTTTTAAGGGATAACAAAAAGCTAAACATTTTAGATAGCTATATAAAATTTATTACTAGGGTGGTATCCCCTTCATTGAAAACCTCTTTGCTGTATTAGATACAAAGGACTTTCAGTTCTCGTGGTGCATTTCGTACCCAATAAATAGTTATATTGCTGAAGTGAAGCGATTATCCGGAGTACAGAACTCGGTACCTTTGGTTCCAGAAGCATGTAACATACCACTGAACCAAAATGATCACTTCAGTCCAGACGGTGTTACTTTCTTATATAGATGATACCGCTGTACAATTTGCAAAGAAAACTCTCTTCATCAGATATGTACATTTAATACATAAAATCCGAAGCATTTTACTTTCGTAGGAACATAGCAGTGCGTTATAACAAAACATTAGTTTATAGTAAACATTTTTTTTTATTCATATGTGAAGGAAAATGATCCCAAAAGGTTGTTTTTTTCTATGTGAACTGCTCAGTCAATTAATTGTTTTGTTACTCAAATTGCTGGTCATAACTAATTTTTTTATACATTCACTTTACAACAAAAGTGAAGTTTTTTATTTTGTGTTTCCCTGTTTGAGTCTTGCTAAGTTATCTATATTGTTTCTATGCTGGAAAATAATCCCCACATTAGATTTTCACACATAAACTACATTTTGAAAGTCACTTTTATTCTTGAGACCAGTTGTAAGAAAGAAATAATTTGGCTATCCTAAAGGCAAGTTTTAAGAATTAAATAAATTAGTCCACTATAGAGAGATCTTTAAGTACTATTTCAGTTTTAATTAGCTGTTTGCCAAATTGTACAAAAGGAAGCTTAAAAACCGATGCTAACGAACCATTGCAAATCAGTTCGGTGGAGAATTGGATTATATAAATTTTTGTGTATTGATTTAACTAAAATTTTATTGAAATATTATCTGCGGCGTGCACAGACTTCTCCTAAAGGGGGATTACATTCTAAAAAAACACGTTGAAGAAAGCGCTGAGGGGTATACTCTAGGGATGGGATGGCGAACCAGTGGCACGCGTGCCATCAATGGCACGTAACACAATGTTTTGGGCACGCCACCGATCAAAATAGTTTGCATTTTAGTCCAAAATAATAAGTTCACTATGAAGTAATCCTTGTAAGACATCTCATTCGCGCTTTTGACACTAAACTGCATTTTTCCATAAACGATATTATTACAAAAAAACTACAGGTACTTTCCAAACTTGAGAAAAGTATCAAAGATGTAGATATACATGAGAAACCAGACGAAGAAGAAGTTATAGAAGGATTTATTTTCGTAATTGATTCCTCGTTCAAGGAATTTTCAGCGAGAGGATCTCAGTTCACATAATTATCGGAAATGCTCAAGTTGAATATGTACCCTGATATGTGACTTTATTTGATAAACTAAACTTGTTCCAGTTCGACTGGTTGGAAATTGAATTTGATATGCAACTGATTGATTTTCAGTATAGTTCAATATGGATTCAAAAGTTTATTGAAACAAATAAAACGTTGTAATTGATATATAGTAAAAATACCAGTAATGAAAGTTTGGAAAACATGGAATTTTTGATTCCAGACACATTTAACTGTTAGAAAAAGCTGACTCATGCTATTACAACCACATTTTCATCTACTTAAGCCTGCGAGTCAATATTTTCAGAGATGAATAATATTAAAGCCTCGTTTAGAAACCGTTTTACGAATGACCCCAATTCAACAGGCATTATGCTAAAAGTAACATATTACTTTTTTTATTATAAGTTATTTGCTATCTAATCTGCAACATCAAATGTCATACTAATGTTACCTTATAATTTGAATTACATGTATAACTAAAACATTTACTACTATGCAATGCAAAATGTATTTTTTCGTAGTGAATAAAGGGTTTTGAGTTTATTTAGTTTTATTATTTTCCCAATAATCCCAAGTCAAAATTATTTGAAGGCACGTCTATACTTCATTAAACGTTTCTTTAGAAAAGATGTCTCTCTGATCCATAAAGGTTCGCTGCTCTAAGGTAAAAATTAATTTGTTGGCCTATCACTGGTAGAACTCCCTTGTGTGACCTACTGTATACTAACCATACTAGGATAATTAACAATTCAAGAATTAGATCTCAATAATTTCAATACATAAAAGTTAAGAATGAAAACTCTCTTAGCTATATACTTCTCTATTTACATATTTTACTTCGAATACTTGAAAAAGGTAGGATAAATTACATTAGTAGTTCAATATGTAAAATGTAATTTGTTTAAACTTGTACCTTGCTTAATCAATTTTCTATATTTTTCAATTACTTATTTCTCTTAGTAAATTATTTTCATTCTCCTTAAAATAAAATACTAATTAAACTATTGTTGTTTGATCCAACATAGCACGCACAAGTATAAGTATGAAATAATTTGTGGAAAAAAATACACAGTGTTGAAATGAAAATTTTATTAAACATCGAAGCTTCAAAAGAATAAACGTACAAAGGTAGTCAAATAAAGACATTTTTGTGTATAGCAATCATGGGTTCATGAAAAAGCGAATGGTAAACAACATCAAGCACGATTAAACGTACAATATGAAATACCTTCTTTTGAGTATAATGTATATATTTTTAGGTGTTAAAAATACATTTGAATAATGATATATTTCATAATATGACTAATGCATCAACCAAGCTTTTAACTTATTCCTGTAAATGAATATAAAGCTGAAAAATTTTTGGCTTATAGAAATATTTTCAGCAAAATGTTTTCATATTAATAAAGCCTGCCGAATGTTTTTTTTTAAATTACATGTCCGAAATTTATTTATTACATTAAAATAATATTTATTTATCTGAAGTTTCTATTAAAGTTAATTATATAATTCACCTATCTTAATAATAGAGACTTCTTAGAATTTAAACAATTATCTGTATAAAATTAATTAAAAGTTTAAAAGAAGATATTGCATTAATAGAGAAGTTTAAAATTAATAGAAACATAAAATAGAAATTTATCTATGTAAATAATTATAATATTTTTTTAGAAATTAAACAAGAGTAAAATGCGATAAAAAGTTTTAAAAAAGAAATTTCAATGAAACTAATAGCAGTTTATTTTTTAATTAACTTATATTTTTAAAATTTAAAGAGCTATAAAATTTAATTAAAATTTTAAGAGAGAAATTTCTTTAAATTACAATTTGGCAAGTAATTTTTTTAAAACAAAAAAAATAGCTTAAATTTTTGTAAATAATGTTGTTATAAGAAAACCCTGCTTAAAACCACACATTAAAGATTAAATATAAATTTAATACTGATAGTAAACATGCATTTAAAAATATTTCTCACCTTCTTATTAATACTGTTTTTCTACAGTCTAACTAATCTCACAATCTAAATTTTTTAACATCAACATGCTTTATAAAATATATAATAGATAAAATGCGTGTAGATTTATTCTTAACATCTATTCTAACAATATTTTTTGATCATGAGAGATATATTTTAATATTCTAACAGAATATATAAAGATTTTATTTGTCACCTCATAATACACTTTAATAGAGTTAAAGTGTGAAAGAATGCAAGCACATGCATAAATTTCCTGTACATTTTTTGTATTATAGGATAATCAATAGTACATTTTGTAAATCTTTAGCATTCAAACTCAGGTTTAGTTACTTTAAACTTGAAACATACTAATAGTGTTTTTGTTCATTAAAACTGAACCACAATTGTTCAATGATATATTTTTGAATCAACGATAAATCTCATAACCCTCATCTTCTCGATTATGTGCTTCTAACGTACTAAATATTCTTATTGAATCATCTTACAGGTAATTTAATTTAAAGATTTTTACTGATGTAATATAATTTTTTAAAAATTCTTAAAAAACAATTTTAAAAAAATTAATAAAAAAGGTCTATTTTTTAGTATAGTTTTCACCAAATACTATCATTGTATATTACTATTTCGTATAAATATTTTTAAGATTTGAAAATACATATGAAAGCAATGTTATGAATTCTATTTACTCTGATAAAAGCAGTGTTATACATACAAAAAACAAACAAACCTGGAATACACGAAGTGAAACGAGATTCTTCTGAAAAATGGAAAATAATATGAAGTTTCCAAACACACACATGTATTAATATTTTCAATATCAATATATATGATTTCATAAACATTATAAAATGAACAAATAAAATAAAAGTTATTTCTTCTTGAGAAATTTTTGTCAAACATATTTTATTTTGTACATCATTTGAGGAAATTTTTAAACAGTGAAAGGAATACTCTTGATAAATATGTGTGTGATACCCTAAAAATACTTAGATGTTCTTGTTTTGACTGAATAAAATGGTAATGAAAAAAATGAGAAAATAAATATATACACAATGAATGTTTCATGGATGTTCGTAAAAAAGAATTAACATGTTTTAATATCTACTGCACATGATTAATTTTTGAAGTATTAATTATCATATACTACACCATTTTGTTATGAATTAAATTGTTATTTAGTTATTATAATTAAAACATTTTAAAGATGATTATTTTTTTACCATTTATAAATTTATTAACTGTAATTTTGATTCACCGCTTAGGTATCATTCTCCCACAATCTCTTTCCATTCATTCTGATCCAGTTAAATTTTAAAAAAATATTGTTAAATATAATCAGGAATTCTTTCAATAAAGATAAATGCAAACATATTAAATTTAAATTAAAATCAATATTTTAGTGTGCTTATGTATAGTTTGAAATAGCTGGCTCAATTATGAACAATATTTTCTTACCCGCCTGTGGACACCTTTAAACATATTGAACTGATTGAGTTCTTCAGATATTTGTATTAACGATGAAGAATAATTTTTTTGCAAAAACATGAGATCTAACTCTACCGTAGGTTATTTTATCTCTCATAGTTTTGAATTTTAAATAAAATTTTTAAGAAATCTTTGTTTTACCAGATACAATAAGAATATATGAGAACAATATTCAAATGTTATATAAAATAAGACGTAAAACCAAACATAATTATATATGCTGATAATTATTAATACAAAACAAATTAATAACTAATATTATTTCAAATGGATTGATCCTTTTACCGTATGCAATACATATAAAATTTTAAATTTGTTCTGAATTTTTCGATAAAAATTTGTACATTTGTGAATTTAAGATTTATTTAAAACAAATTTTTAGTTGTTTTTTTAGAGTTATCACTAATATTCTTCTAGGAATGATTAAAAAGCGTGCATACACTTATTATATAATTAGGATAGGATACAAAGTGATCATAATTATAAAAATCTGGTTATAAGGGTTTTTTTTTTGTAAATTCAACCAAAACAAGGAGGAATAATCTATGATTTATTTTAAAATACTTGAAACACTAAATAAAAATTATTAAATTTTAAAAAAAAAGAGTGTAAAAACATGTTTTTATTAATTTTAGCGAAATTTTTTTAATGTAATATGCTTGTTCCTTTTATTTTTTGTAATTCCTTCCCCAAATTCTTTATTCTGATTGTGATTCCCCATCGCAATTCCCGGAGATTACGAACTAGATTTTTTATAGTCCATTTCTATTGAAAGCATATATTTAATGACTACTTCCCTTTTGGTTCAATGGTTTAAATATAAATTTAATTTTCTTCATGCCCCTTACAAAGACCATTAATTATTGTCGAATAATTCTGTCACATGCTTTTGAAATACTTTCTCATGTAAATTTGTGTTGTTTAAGAAAAAAATTACAATTTAATACCATTTCCCTTTCTCTAATCAAATATATAACGCATTTATACTTTAATTATGACCACTTAGCATCAAGGGGGACACGTGACGGTAACTGGAGAAATCACCAATCAAAATCAAATGGAAAAAAGTTTGCAAACAGAGCTTGTGCGACACTTAGACACAATCTAACACACACGTTTAATCAGATGCAGCCTGCAATCTGGATGGCAAGAACTGACTCAAGAAATCAATAGGCAAGGGGAAAATGATGGTAGAATTCTTCTCCGCCGAGATGGTATTCAGGGTTTGCAGGTATCGGAGCTGGAGGGCAGCTGGAGATTGGGCAATAACTTCAGCGGCTTCCTTCAGAGCTCGAGAAGCTTTCCATTCACCTTCAGCAGCAATTACCTGCAATAAAATACAAAGTGGTTGTTTATAAGTTATGGATATTATTGAAGAAAACTCAAGCAGAAATAATTTAATTTTAATTATTCACATTTCATGGTTCCCAGTGGTGAGCATTTGCATGAATTTTCGAAAGAATGAAAGAAATTCTCGGAGAAGTCAAAGAAACTAATGTGAACATTTTAAATATCTTTAATAATTGCCCATAGACTTTGAAACAAAACTATTAGAAATATTCAAAATTTTGGAAAACATTTTGCGCGATAACATTTAACACATATAATTTTTTTTTTTTGCTTTAATTGTATATGACAGCATTCATTACCTCTCATCAAAGTTGGCTGTTCAGATTTTACATGTTTTTGAATTTTTTCATTTTCCATTAAAATGATTTGTAAAAATTTTTATGTTCTTCCCCTCAAAATATCCATTTGGATATTTATCAAGTATTCATCTTAATAAAGAAATATCATTACAGACTTCATAAAAAAAAGAATATATTCCTTCTGGTCTTTTCAATGATTTACTAATATTTACTTCTATAAAGAAGGATTTTTTCCCTTAAAATAAGAGTGCTATTGCAACATATTAATTTAAAAGCAATACAAAGTATATTATAAGGTATCAAATATGAGACAAATGGTAACTGGAAAAGAATTTAATATATATGTGTCATGTGACAAAACTTAACTATTAGCAAAACTCTTTTTGTTCAGAGGTTGCTTTTCAAAAGAAATTTTTTAACACCATGTTAAATCTCCAGCTATTATATAACAGTTAAATTATGTATTATGGTATAGATATTCACGGTTAAATTGTAGTATAGGGAGGGAGAGGGGGGGCGATGTCAATTTCTTTTGACATTCAAAATCGATCGCCAAGCTACTTCACTTAGCGATAGGTGTCCGGAAGCCAGATTGAATTCTTTATCTCACCATAATTTTTATATAAAAGTCGCCAAATGTAAAGAAAAAGCGCCAAATCTAACCCCCCCCCCTATACTACACTTGAGTCGATATTCACATTTCTCAATCAATACATACATTTCTGTTAGTAGATGAATGAGTCATTCTGAATTGATGCATTTCAAATTTAATAACTTCTGAGACACATAGCAAAATTGCGCAATTTTTTATCCAAAATATTTTAATTATTTATTTGTTCAAGCTAATTAATTTCATTTCTTAACTAGAACATATTTGCTGAGTCATGTATCTAAGTAAAATATGACCACATGATTTTGAGTCAAAATTCTTCCAAAATGCCTTTTGATTTCGATTACTGTTATATTTTTGATACATTAATTTATTTAAACGTAACAACAATTTTTAAAAATTTATTTTAAAGTTTAATTATATGTAGGCATTAAACTGTATAATTGCATTGTGCAATATAACAAACATTATAGTATATTATTGAAATTCTTGGTACTTACGTACTATCGCAACAATGCTAAAGTTTAAGATAACTTGCCAAGTTCGCAAACCCGATTTCGCATGTGTCGTATCCGCTGAATAGGCAACCATGTGCTCCGTTTCATATAATGTCGCCAATACGGTTGCGATGATACGAAGTACCAAACTCTCTTTATTCTTTTCTCCGGGGTTAATTTTGAGCTTATAAGTATATTTTTGCACACAAATATATTTAAAAATTTGTGTTGAAATACATACCTTAGCTCTAGCTTCACGGGCAGCTTCGGCTTCTGCAGCCATTGCTCTTTGCAATTGAACGGGGAGACGAACGTCTTTGCTACAAAAGATAATAGATTATGAAGTATGTCACAAAATAAAATAAAATGGATCAAAAGATTTTTGTAGAAAAATTAATTGAGAACTTTGTATAAAGGTTAATAATAAGTTTTAAAATAGAAACACATGTTTAAGTAGGAAAAAATTTCCATAGCTGGCTCAGATAGGTCTGATTATTCTAGTAAAATACATTTCTTAATAATAAATTGATCTTTAAGCTTAGAAATATTCAGAATATCTACGTAAGTAGTTTTCTACTCTAATATAAATTTAAAAATTTACTAAGCACTAATAAATTTTTGACATAATTAAAGCATTCATGATTTTTTTTATAAGGAATAAAGAATTTAGAGTTAACAAAATAATCTGATTGACTCATATAAAAATGAAAAACGTAATGAAACGTACTGCTGTTAATATTCTAATGAAATATAAAAATGATATTTAAATCAGGAGACTCGTCTATTTGAAAAAAATAAGTAAGGGATTTTATTTAAGAAAAGGCAGAAGATTGAATTGCATTGAGTCGTATATTGCATTGAGTCGTACATTGCATTGAGTCTTATATTGCATTGAAGATATGCATTGAGTCACATTTTTTGAAAATAAATATTTTTGATAAAAGCATTCAAGTGTGCAGTTTATCCTAATTTATATGTTCAATTATAAGGTTTCATTAATTTTCCATAAATTTGAAAATTTCGAGAAATTTATATTTTTATTAATAAATAAAACTTACATTTCCACTCTTTCCACTTTAATTCCCCAACGATCCGTAGCTTCATCAAGACAATTCTGAAATAAATAGTTAAGATTTGATATTTATTGATGACATATAGAAAATGAATATCGTAAAATCCGGCTATACACTTATACTTTCAAGCTGCGTTTTTGAATTTTTAGGTATATTCGCCGTATAATGCGTATCCCCACTTTTACAAAGAAACCTGAAACGTGCGTATGCAATACACTTATGTTTTGAAGTCAGTTATTCGAAGTATTATCTCAGGCTTTTGAAAAAAATAGTATACTTCCAGAATTACAAATCTTTAAGTTCATTAGGTATATCACTTCTTTTAAATAAACAATATTTTGATTTATGTAGAAATTTAATATTTTTTGCTCATCTTTTTTTTCTTATTTTTAAAGGTATTTTTATACCCAATGTATAACGCGCATCATATTTTTTTGTGTTATACGCCGGATTTTTTCGGTATATAATCCCTGTTTTCATTAGGATATATACCTGTAATTTTATAAATATAATCTTCAAAAGGGTCACCATGAACACGCACAAAACGTTTTAGTTGACAGCAGATGTGAGGATCCATATTATGTAATGCAATTAGCTATTAAAACGTAATCAATTACGTATTTTAGGAATAGACTTTCTTTGTGAGAATGTCAGCACAGTAAGAAAATATTTGACTATTTACTTTAACACACCAAAAAATTTTTTTAAAGAAATTAAACTATAAACAAAAATGGATAATAAACAAAGATTTAAAATATTTTCAAATTTGAATTAAAAAGACTAGGTTTCAAAGGAGAACTGCGATTAAATAAGGTTTAACTAAATTTCTGAATTGTCAAAAAATTGCCTTAAGTTATTATATAATTATATAATATTAATTATAAATATTTTAATAATGCTTACATATATGATCATTAATTCGATATTATATAATGTGCATATATATATATATATTATATATATACACTCATGTCAATAAATTAAGGATAATTCAGAATCACACAGAAATTGAACTCTAAAATAAAAATTTAACCTGTAGAATTATCACACACATCTTGAAGAAAAATATGCAAATTACAGGAAACTACCAGATGGCGCGGATAGTACATCACAATGACGAGAGTGTAAGAGAGTTATATAAGGAATGGTGGCAAAGAAGTAAAATTGTTCACAAGAGCTTTAAAAAGCCTTTCAGTGCAATAAACGCATAGTTATGGCACAAAGGAAGCATTTGGATGATTTTTTACGTGGTAGAATTATCGGACGACTAGAATGTGGACGTACCCAGCTAGAAGTATCCGAGGAACTTGGAATCGCACAGAGTGTCATCTCCAGGCTTTGGCAACGATTCCAAATTGATGGTAATGTGAGTAGATGTTACAGCACAGGTCGCCCCCGAGTTACAACGCCGAATGAGGACCGGTATTTGGCAGTTACTGCCAAAAGAAACAGACGGATCACAGCATCAGACCTAACTTGTCAGCTCTCTTTAGCTACCAGTACGACAGTTTCAAGGCAGACCGTGTACAGTCACTTAGGGCACATTGGTCTATATGCTCGTAGGCCTGTCAGATGTGTTCCCCTTACCGCAACTCACTGTCGCTTGCGATTAACCTGGAATAGTGAGCATGCATTGTGGACACCGTAACAGTGGTCTTGTGTGATGTTGAGTCCAGGTTTAGTTTGCAGTCTGATTCTCGCCGGACTTTCATATGGAGAGCGCCAGGTACCCGTTACCACCAAGAGAACACCATTAAACGACACCGTTACGATGGTGCAGGATGGCTCGTTTGGAGAGGAATTATTCTTGGTTCCAGAACTGACCTGCATGTTCAGAGTGTAACGATGACAGGCCACATCTATCGGGATGTCATTCTGGAGTGAGTGAGTGAGTGAGTTTTGGGTTTTATGGCGCAAGAGCCAATTTTGGCTATGCTGCGCCAAACATTTGTTAAAATATTAAAATATAGGACGAAATATCTAAAAATACTGAAAACGCAGTTTCAATAAAAGTTAAAATTTCAAATCGCATAAAAATTGGTTTCCAATGATTAAAAGTAGAACAATTTTTGGTGAGGGGTTTCCCCTCATCACATATGTCAGATAAGATCTTAAAATAACAGACATCTTAAAAACAGATAAATGAAAAACGTGTAAATAAAAGTTATAAAAATTCATAAAATCTAGACCGTAATTTTAATCGTTTCTGAATCGGTGGGTTGGGGTATTCCCCACCAAATTCAATAAGTATAATCGAGAAAAGGTCAGTTTCTATTTTTAGTAGGGGTTAAAAGTAAACTTCCTTTGTAGTATGTTTTTCCGTTTTTATACGTGAAGTTAGGATCCGGTTCATATTCCTCCTCCTCCTCTTCCTCCACGTCGTACATAATAGTGTCTTCCTCATCCGTAGTATATTCGACAGGTGCCGACTTTTTTGGCTTATGTGGCGTCATCTTGATTTCTATATTCGGTTTTTTATTTTTTTAGGGGGCCGCTTTTTGTTACGAGGTTTTGAAGCTTGAGTTGTGGAAGGTATGATATTGGATGTAGTCGTATCAGTTGAAAGAACAGGACTTGCTTCATTTGTTAAAGGTGTAAACATTGATACTGTGGATGAAGAAGGTGCTTTACTGGATGAGACAGATGCAACTGAGGTAGATAGATTAGTAGATGTGGCGGGTGAGACTGTAGAAATGGGGCATGTCGAAGGAGAAGGTGTTTGTTTGGATGAGGATAATGCGACAGATTCAAGAACACTATTGGACGTGGAGAGAGCATTAGTAAACAAAGGAATAGGTGGCTGAGAATCTGATACGGATGCAATATTAACGGAAGATGAGGATGGTATGAGTTGTGCTTGAGTTGAGGTACATGATTTGTTAACTGTAGGAATTCTGGAT
The DNA here is from genome assembly GCA_019973975.1 of Trichonephila clavata. Taxonomy (NCBI): domain Eukaryota; kingdom Metazoa; phylum Arthropoda; class Arachnida; order Araneae; family Nephilidae; genus Trichonephila; species Trichonephila clavata. The sequence goes on from BMAO01016771.1 coordinate 66,476, forward strand.
GGCATTTGTTGTGGAACGGATATTGTAGGTTGTAACAATTTTAATGGTGGGCAAACTATTTTGGTAATATTTTCATCTGTTTGTGAGGAACTGCTTACCGTTAATGGTTTAGCAGCCTGAGCGTAAGTTTGAGATGGCTGTGGGGCTATTAATTTTCGGGCTTCTTTCTACATATGATATATTTTTATTAGTTTTAATAGTTTGGATTTCTTTTTCGATTTTCCATTTAGGGCACAGTTTTGAGTCGGACGAATGAGGCTGTGAACAATTAACGCATTTCTGCTCCAGACTGCAATCTGTGGAAGGATGTCCAACAGTTGCACATCTGGAGCACGTCAATTGCCCACGGCAGGAAGTTTGAGAATGTCCGAACCTCTGGCATTTAAAGCAGCGCAGAGGATTCGGAATGTATGGACGGATTTTACAGTATAAATAACCAGCTTTTATTGTATTTGGTAGTTTCGGGCTATTGAATGTTAATATTAAATGTTTTGTAGGAATAATTGTACTATTTTTTTTAATTGTAATTCTCCTGACCTGGATAACACCCTGGTCAGAAAATCCATCAAGGATTTCTGCTTCAGGGGTGGTCAACAGGTCAGGTTCAGAAATGACACCGCGGCTGGAGTTTAGAGATTTGTGGGGAGTCACACTTACTGAAGAGTTTAAAAAGGTTTTGGCAAGAAGAAACGACTTTGTTTGAAGAGCGGAGTTGGTTTCAATGAGTAGATCACCGGATCGCAGTCTTTTAATAGATTTAGGTTCACCACCTATTCCTACAAGAGCTTTGTGAATAGCAAAAGGTGATTTAGTCAACATTCCGTTGTTCGGTATAGAAATTAGTAAAAATCTCGTATTAACAGAAATCTGATCAATGGTTAGGGTGGGTAAAATAAGGCCTTTACCCGGGCACATCAGCATTGGATCCATAAAAGAAAACGGAAATTCATCCTGGCGTGCCTCCACCCACCACGGAGTCCAACAAGGGAGGCAGTGTGCCGGTCAACTGACATTTGTCAGGCTCGGCGCTTACCTGGAGTACACCCAGAATATAGTACTACAGCATCAGGGCGAGGATCCAACGGGTAAACCCGCCACCCCTTATCTGCAGCACTAACCCTACAGCAATGTCTCCGAAAAGACTCATCACCAGCCGATTGACAGGAGCGGGCTCACTCCTGCCACCCGTCTACAGCGAAGCGTGGGCCAAAGGGAACGCAAAAGGTATCCCCAGAACACCATTTTCCTCCTTACGGGACGCCGCACACGGCAAACATGCGGGTCGGAAAACCAACGTTGTTAGTAAGAAAACAAAGAAATAATATTATCAAAATAAATTGTCGAAAAAAAAACTAATTTAACGCAATACAAAACGAAAAATATAGTATTAATAATGAATATTGTGAATAATCTAATAAAAAATTAATCATTGTACATGTAAATTTCGAAAAATTGTCTGTAGTCTAGACGGGAAAAGAAGAAAAAGGGAAAATTGAATGACAAGAGGGTCGAAAATAGAGAAGGATCACTAGGGTACCCCGGGTTCGTGACACCCGAGTTTACCAAAGACAGTAAACCCCTTGGGAAAAGGAAAAGATCACTAGGGTACCTCGGGATTGTGACACCCGTACTCACCTAAAGAAGGTGAGCCCCCTGAGGGGTATGTCATTCTGGAACAACATGTACGCGTTTGTTCCATGGCGCCATGGGTGCTGAATTTCTGTTTATGGATGACAACGCCCGTCCTCACCGTGCAATCATTGTAGACGAATGCCTTCAATCGGAGGATATCACCCGTGTGGATTGGCCAGCATACTCACCGGACTTGAATCCAATAGAGCATGTGTGGGATATGTTTGGCCGACGAATTGCAGCCCGTCAACCCCCTCCCACCTGTCTACCGGAGCTTCAGAGGGCATTGCTTGATGAGTGGTGTAATATTTCCCAAGATCAGATTGATAATTTGATACTCAGCATGCGTAGGCGTTGTAAGGCCTGTATTGCATCGTCCGGGAGATATACTCCGAATTAACCATCATACTAACCATGTTATACTGTTTTTTTGTAAATAGGTTCTTTTTTGAAATTTGCTCCAGGGAGTAAAAATCACAATTTTTATTAATTATGTCAAACATATAGCATATTTTTTGCTCTTTACCTTTTGTTTAATAAATAGACTTTACAAATAAGTCAAATTTGTTTTGCTTCTGTCTCTTTCTTTGCCTGAACTTCATTATCCTTAATTTATGGACATGAGTGTATATATATAATTGCGAAAAAATTGATTAAATTTAAATCCATTTTCATTTGTCGTAAATTATAAATATATAATTTTTTATTTAAAATCTAAAATTCTAAAATGTTGCTGTCATATGAAATATAGTAATTTTCTTCTTTAATCAATGTATGTTTAATTATATTTTCAGATTTTAAAAATTTTATAACAGATATATATGAAACTGTTGATTATTATGCAAGTTTATTTTTTTATGACAAATCATTTATACTTACATAATTGTCTAAATGAATTTACAATGTGTTTTAGTGAATGAATTATTCGAATTAAATACCAATATATATATATATATATTTGTTTTTATGTTGCCGCATATTCAGCGGCAAAATGTAATGAATAAATAACAGAAATTTGTTATTAATGTTCTATAAATATTATAATAGACTAAAAATGCTTTTATTTAATTAATGAGAATTGCATGCAACAAACAAGTGCAATAAAATACATTCTGAATAATTTATATTCTCGTGTGAGGCGTAATTTTACTTTATTCTACTGCATTCGTGAATTTTTAATAAAAACATTATAGCTGCTTCAAATTTCTGCGTAGTCATCTAAAAACACTAGTTTCCTGTTTAAGTGAAAAAATATTCGAAATGTCATCCTCGTTATATTAAAGAATATATTTTTGTTGTACTCCTCTGCAATAATAATATTTGTTTTGTAGGTGTAATTTAATGCGTATTTTTTATAAATTTTCCCCCTAGACTTATTATCAAATCCATGTCTTGTTTTGTGAACAACTGTTCAAGAACAAAATCGTCTGCATTAGCCTTTTTATGAAAATTCAAAAATCTTTTCAGTATTATTTGAATACTTTCAAGTAAATAAATAAAATAAAAATTAAATATTTCAGTCATTAATTCCATTGAAAGTATTTTCGTACAGAGAAAAAAAATTACTAATTTTAAAACATGTGTATAAATTCAGAAAAAAAATATCTGTTTGAGTCGAAATTCACTTTAATATTTCTTTCATTAAAATGAAATTAATTACATAAGACAAACATTAATTAATCTGCAAAGTTAGATTTGAATCTTTTAATTAAAAGATGAGTCCTCAGCAATTAAGCAAATTTAAAAATCAATCATTCTTTTTCAAGATTCTCCGCACGCTCGCTTATATATATATATAATTAATTACTCTCTCTTTAATTACACTTTTTTTCGTTATTTAAATGATAAAAAAATAACCTGCAAAATAAAATTTTGATGAAAATGTTAACCTTGGATCAATGAACAAAAATAAATTAATCATTTGATAATTAAAAACGTGATAGAGAATTTTTACAGCATGTTGCTTATCTTAATGGATATATAGCTGCACTTACAGTAAAATAGGCGTTATGATTCTCTCAGTACAATCAAAATATTATTGAATTAAACCTTAAAGAAATTTGGGTATTTTAACCCGACGCATCTCGCGCAGGGTATGTCATGCCCATTTTGTCAAGACTCCATCTAAACCTTTTTTGGAAAATGAAGTTTCTCGTGTAGCTGACTTTAAGATCATATCCTTTAAGGGCCTTAGCTTGTAGGTGAATTCAAAATAAATATTTTTTGGATACAGCATGTTCGGGTATGTCATACCTTTCGCGTGAATTGCCGTTACAGTTCTAAGCGCATGAGCAAGTTTTAAAATATTTCTAATGCAATGGCGCAATATTGTAGTTAGGATGAAGAAATGTGATATTTAAGTAATTTAATAGATAAAGTAAACAGTATTTTTTCGGATGAAGAAAGTCTCTTTGCGGGATGATGAGGAAGACTCGAATGATGAAGAGTATAATAGCAAGTATGATTCCTGTATTGAAATCTATCCAGGTAATTTAACTGAAGGAGCAATTATCGTCCTGGATAAAATGATCACATCACATTCAATGGCTGGAAAATGCAATCGTTAGAGTGAGACAATATTTTTTGTGTTGTTGATCGTTGCGACAGTAAATGCGCAAATTATTTTATTAAGTACTCAGAAACCACTTACCAAACATCGAACCAGATGCTGATTTCTGAAGTGCCTTAGATTTCGATTTATAGAGAATGTAAAGAACGTAGAAACCAGCAAACAATGCTTCTACTAATTTTTTTAAAAAAATTTTAAGATCCATCGCACTCACTCGCGACGAAGATTAAGGGAGTGTATAAACAATGTACTAAATGCCCTAATAAAAAGAAGAGAAAAACTAAATTTATGTGTGAAAAGTGTAATAAACATATTGTATTTCCTACTTTTCTTCCTTTTTCAACATTGTATGCAAATTTTAGGGTAAAAACAGAATTTAAACACCCTTGGGTATGAGATACCATGCGCGTAAAATTCCGTTCGTTTTTTTCACGCGAAGAATGCCTGGTTAAAGTTCTAATTTTAATTTTTGAGCCGCTCACAAAATTTATGTTTCGTTTAACAAGGGTTTTTGAAATTTGAGGGACATAAAAGTAATCCATAACTTCGAGAAAATTTGTAACATTGTCTCTTAGTTGAAATTTCGAGTTAATAACACTTCACTGCAAGAACTGTTACTATTTGTATTGCTTACTACTCTTTAAATATATCTGGTTGTAACGAGCGTTTCCCGCCACCACTAATATAGTCTACGCAAACAATTTGTGTTGGCATGTTTACTGATATTTTGTCAGACGATTTTTGACATTTGAAAGAAAGAGATTTACTGTAGAATACTGAGTTGTGAAATCTGTAAGAAAATATCGTTATCATTAGATAAAAGTAGTACTAGATTAGAATCATCACTTTTTTACTTCCAGTTCAGTAGCAAAAAGTCAGGTACAGACCGTAACCGTATCATGTGTGCAACCTTAGAAACTCTGCTGTTTGATATAACATTGTTAAGATTTGGTATGTTTAAAAGCAAGAATTATACGATGTTCAAGAAGCAGAGTGCTAGAGCAGACCTACTGACTTTGATGGAAAACTTTCGTTACTACTCAAAAGGTACATAAAACTAGCAGCGAAATTCATTAAATTCAAATAATTTTCAAAATTAATAAAAAAAATTAATAAATTTTCATGAGTTTTTCTTTTGTTTAAGTGTAACAAAAGAAAAACTCATGAAATGAAATGTATTTTTTAGTTCTTTAAATTACGGAGAAATTCCTAGAAATAGTTTTAATATTCTCCTGGAGAAAAACAGTTCATACCATCATTAAATTTTACGTATTATTTAAGGGAAGAAAGCTAATAAGGTTTTCAGATTGATTGATATTCTAAATTATTTAAAATTTACCTGCATAGTATTTGAAATTGTCTCACGGTCAGCAAGAATCTCGTGCAAGTTGTGGGTTCCAAGCATGTTCCGAAGGGTAGTCTGGGCAAGCAGTCTGGTGCTGTGATGAGCATTCTCAACATTAGCTACGGAAACGGTTGCATTGTGTACTCGGTAATACACAACAGCATCGACTGATACCGTCACGGAATCTTTAGTCAATACCTAAAAAAAACAATTTTTATATGCATCATATCCGAAGAAAATTCTCAGCTGCACCTTTATTATTAATAATAATGTATATAAAGCTATTTACTTATTAAAAACTATCTTTTTTTTTTGTCAAATTGATATATTTTAGCATATTTTATTAAATATCTAGAAGTCTAGTCTTAGAAATGAGAGCTCGATATCTTTTTACTTTTTTTAAGAATGAAAAGTTATTCTATAATAAACAAAGTTAGATAGCTTAAATAATAGTTATACAAAAATTAAACGTAACTGTTAAAACAATGACAAAAGTTGGCGTCGAAAACCGGTTTTTCAGCCAAACTGGATAAACTGGGTAAGTACTGTTACAACAATGCAGACAAATCACGCTCTTTTTTCAATTCCTACTATTAGTTCAATATATATATATATCTTGTTCAAAATTTCAATTGTTAATAAAATACTTTCTATTCATCCATTCAAAGTAGGAATTGATTTTAAATTTTGTTTATATTACTTATTTTTATTTACAAGCAATAATCATTTCTCCACACTTTCTAATTTAAATTTTAACTATAAGTAATAAAATAATATATGCTGTATTATAGTTAAAGAAATTTACAATTGTTGAATTTTCATGAAAACATTGAGTCAGATAAGGTAGAACCTAACTTTCAAAATACACAATAAAATATATAATAAAAATTACATTTTAGAATTTAACATAAGCATAATTGGATTGGAAATTTGGATATAAAAATGAAATCATGTTTAAACTGTGCGCTTCCGTTTGAAAGCGCGCAACTATGTGTGTCATGGAAATCGAGCGATGACGACTATACTCGTCACTCATAGAGTAAGAGTCGTTGTTAAAATGGATCAAACATGGGTTTATTTTACAAAATTACAAGTTTTATTACTAATACTTATTTATTTGGTTAACGTGAACATATATTACATGCATATGGAATTTTTATAGATACCTATGAATTTTAGTGATTGTCAAATATTTCTCGGACTAACATACACTAATTTACTTCCTCCTCTACTGACAAAATATTTTCTGCCTGTCTTGAAACTAAGGATGTCATGGAGTGCTGTAGGGTTGATCATAGTCCTCTTACCAGAAAGCATCCTTGCTTTTCCCATTCCAATAAAATAACTATTCTTTAGACAGCACGGTTTGGGCTATTACTCTAATGTCTAACATGAAACAATTGACATTTACACCACACTATAGCCAGGTAACTTCGAGCCAGGTGCTTTTGAAGGGGTTCAGCGCCTGGTCGACGTCACTCATTTGACCCATGGCTGACCATACCAGAGAGAGAAGGAACACTATTATAAATAAACTTTCCGACTTTTGTCTTTGTCCCTTTTAGGCTAACATCTAAAAATAGTAACATCGTACATAAACATATTCGTTATGCGAACTTGCACTCTGTTTCAGCAAGTGTGTACGGGGATGCATGAGTTTATCTTAAATTTTTCATATTTCTTATTTATTTGTTTTACTGGCCTCAAAATATTCTAATTATCTTGAAATTTGAGAATATGTTTCGTTTTTCTCAAAAATTACGATTTGAATAGCCAATGGTCCCTTTTTTACGCATGATGTGTATATTCGTCTTGACGCGTATATTCGTCATGACGTATATATTCGTCATGATTCAAAATCCTCTAACTTATTCACAACAAGTATACTTTTCAATCACAGTTGACTGGTTAAGGATTTGATGATTCCTTATGGTTAATAGCTTTACGGGTAGTATAAAAGAAATTAAACTGTACTAATTAAAGAAATAAGAAAAAAAATTATTTTTACCTCTTGTGGAGGTACATCAAATGTCAGAGTTCTGAGATCCACTTTGGTATAATTTTCAATGCATGGCAAGATGAAGAAAATGCCTATATACATATATAGATAATATTTTATTAGTTTTGATATATTTAAATACTTTGTTTAAAATACGCATATTACAGTATTTGATTGTCAATTATTGAATCGTTATAATGAAATAACAAAAGAATTATTTTTGTACGCTTCATTTTTTTAAAAAAATATTTTCTCGTTACTATTTTGAATTTATAAATATGAAGTTTATTGAAGACTTGAAATTTTTTTCCCCATCATGTCTCATAATTATTTTCTCGAATTTCGGAACTTTAAAAGGAATCTTAATTATTAAAAATAATCTTTTTGGATAGCACAAGAAATTGTAGTCGAGTTTTTTAAATAATAGATTATGCAGAAAGCGAAATAACTTGTAACATTTATTGAAATATTTAAAACTGCCCTGTGTAAAAGACATGAATATTTATGTGTTGCATAATAGGCTTTTAGAAACGTTTCATTAACCGTATGGACTTGGAATTTTGTTTATTAATACATTTTGAATTATAGATTAGCTCATATAATATTAAAACACGCAAAAATTCAAAGACTGCATCTGAATTTCCAAGCTAAGCATTTTTTCATTATAGATTTAATTTTGTAAATAAGATAATTTAATTTTTATCAGAATACCTTATTTTTTAAAATATAGCAGTAAAAAAGTGCTTATGCTTCAAATGTTTAGAATGTTATACTTATGATATGTGTGTGACATTATAAACATTTACAAAGAGAGAAATAAAATCTTACCAGGTCCTTTCGATCCACCATGTAACAAACGTCCAAGGCGAAATATAACGGCTCTTTCATATTCTTGTACAACCTAAAGGGTAAAAAGAGAATCGTGTTAAATAAACGTAAAGACAGATTAAAAGGCTTAAAAACATGCTTAAAAATAAAATTTTCGATTCTTTTTTTAAGAAAAATGAATATTTTATATAATTTTAAATATTATCGAATCTATTTGCTTAATATTGTAGAAACAATTTTCGAAAATGGGGATCAAAAAGCAGTCTCTTCTCACAGATAACCTATCTTGTATCACCTATTGTTGAGTTTTAGCAGGATTCTTTTTTTTTTTTTTCTTTTGAGTTAAAGCTTTAAGAAATTTGTTGTGTATGAGATGTATTTTAAAAATAATTTTAGTATTAGCACTATGTTTTAATACAACACTAATATAAGACAAATATTTTATTAGCATTTATTGAAGATGTGAGAATAATATGTATCGAGCTACAAGGACATAAACATGTTTTGGGCATATATAAACTAGATAAAATAAATAATAGAGTGTGTAATAATAATAGTAAGATCATGCTCAATGAAAATTTTAATTTTTAAAAGATGATTTTTAAATCTTTAGGTGCAACGGAATAAAGCTCGTTTGAATAATATTTATTTTTTTATTATATCAATTGTGGAAAAATCTCACAGGCAGAGAGACTATATATATATATATATATATATATATCAGGTCTGGAAAGTTTAGCTTCAAAATTAAGTAAATTATAAATAGAATAAATAGAAATAGAGTGAACATTTTACTATCCCGTAGGGATTTGAAGGTAAATAAGAATACTTAAAGGTATAGCGAGAACTGACTTGGAGAGAGCGTAAGCGGAAAGAATAGCTGGTGACTCCTCACTGTGGTGTTGTTTTTTGTTCCACTCGGTTGTGCTTCAAAGGGCCGCCATGTTGGATTTAATATGTTTGAAGAATAATAAAGAAGTTATTTTAGAGATGAGAGAGAGAGAAATGCTCTCTCCTCATTTTACCATCGGGCCTGGGGCCAGTCATATATATATATATATATATATATAGTCCTATTTACTATATATTTAAAATAACTGTGAGAACTGTAATTAATTAAATGTACCTCAATATTTTTCGGAAACTTTTTATGGGAAACATTTTGTTTTAAATTTTTTAGCGAAGAAATCACGTGAAACAGTTTTGAAGTTATATATTTAACATTTGTTTAATATTGGAATAATCTTCCAAAATGCTTAAATTTTTTCCATTTATTTAAATATTTTTGCCTATTTTAATTACATCTTTATATGATATTAAATTCAGAAGAGACGTATATACCTCATGTTAAATCGTTCTAGTTTAAATTTGTACTCCAACAAATCAGGGTTTGATCAATAAGCAATTTAAAATATAGCAGAAAAGAGAATGAAAATGAGATGTTATGACGTAAAACTCGAAACAAAAGCTTTTAATTCAATTTTTACTTGATACTAGAACATTTTCCATCATATACTCCATCTGTGTTACATTCAAAATCTTTCATTATGTCAGACCAGCTTAAATTCGAATTTTATGTTAAAAAGAACGAACAATATAGAGCACTTATGCACGTTACTCAATTTAGAAACTCTCATTTATAATATCATCAATATTAAAATATTGACAGCATTTGAATACTTTTATTTATGAAAACGTTCTATTTTTGTGTTTTAGGTTTTCGCAGAATCATCAATTACCAATGAATAATGCCTGTTTCTATTTACTAACCAGCAGTATTAAAGAATCGATTCGTTTCCGTGTTGTAGAACTTAATTGGATTGGAGACATAGTTCTGAAACTTGAAATCGATCAAATAAAAAAGCCCATAATGCATTTTTACATAATTCTTTAGAATTTTATCTTTAATAAAAAAAATTCAATCGAGAAGTCATCG
>BMAO01016772.1:0-111028 GCA_019973975.1 Trichonephila clavata
CTACTGTAGATAGATCCAAACATTTTGGGGAAAAGTAAAAGATTTAAAAGCATATTATATATATCTCCCCTCTCCTTCAATTCATAAAAGCGGCTATCGTACTATAGATTCTAAAAAAAAAAAAGGTTGTATTTTAACGTGGACACACACACGTTGTGGTAACCAAGTGATTAAGATTTCGAACTCGTGATCAGAATTGTTACAATCGAATCTATACTAACGACTCGTGTAGTCTTAAATATTATCATGACTGTTAGTAGGTCGTGTTAGAAGAGTTTATGATGTCGATCAAAGTTCTCCCATTGGTGGGAGGAAGTAGTTGGGTTGACCTGCTTAGGTGTCCTTTTCGTCACATGACTGTGGTTCCCAATTGCGAGTTCCTTCACCAACCTGTAAGGTGTGGCCTTAATAATCTGCTATTCAATTTGAGCTCGACTTGACCATTGTATTATAAAGAACAATTAAAGCAAGGGATTAATGGAATTCTTTTACGATTTATTAATACGTTTGTCATACCTTACTGCACAAATAATGTTAAAATCAAGATCTCAAAATTGTTTCTAATTCGGTAGAGTACGCATTGTAATTTAATCCAAATGAATATTTATAAGCAAACAACTGACAAGAGAACATTAATAAATAGTAGCAGATTATTTTTATCATATCACAAACCAGATCATCCAAATCCTACTGTGGCAAAAACAGTCGGACCTGTATATAACGAAGTCGCTAAATCCCGAAAAAAAGCTCGTTATATGGAAAACTAGGTATACAAAGGTTCATTTTCCAATATTTTCTTTATAAACCACATAAAAAACATTTTAAATTCATAAACACTATTTATTAAAAAGTAATTATTGATATTTTTTTTGTAAATTAATGATAGATAGAAAGAAAAACTGCAACGTAAGTTTCTTGATGCCTTTATCCACTTCCTGACGAATTAAATTTTTTTCTCTGATACTCAAGCACTCTTGACATTTTTAAACTACTAGAAACAAAGTTACCAGTACGGCTGATCAACACTACAAATGAACAGAGACTAGTTAAAGGACACGGGGACACGAGACAAATCCATTGAGGTTGAAAGGGGAGAAAGGTTGAACTTCTTAAATGAAACGCCCAGAATTCTATTGCTCTCGGTGAGTTAGGCACTTAATAAAACCAGTTCAAGATTTATGACCACCACAAAATGTGTTAAAAGAGAGAATAACTTGAAATGTTGAGAAATACTTTAAAAATAGGAGAAAAAGAATTGAATCCCAAGAGAAAAATTTCGTTATATAGAAAATGCACTTCTCTATTGGGAGGTCATTTTGCAAGGAAAATCGTGAAATGCACTTGGTGCCAGGAAAAAGTAAAATGGAAGTTTCGTAAAATGGAAGTTTGACTGTAACAATAAAAAAATGGATTATATTAGTCTATAGTCTTCAAATCATATGAAAACACTTTAGAAGAGGAATTTTTGAATGTTTTCAAATCACTAATACGTAATAAAAACATCTTATCTGAGAATTTGTTGATATAAGATTCACATATAATTAGTTTTATATCCATTAAAAATTAATAAAACAGTCAGAGCAATGTTAAGCAAGAATCATAGCAGAAATTTAACTAAAATACCACAATCAAATGAATAAAATGATTTGATAAAAACCCCGAATAAATAATTCATTATAGTTAAGACAAATAAGATATCTTCGTAAATTGTCACTAAATTACTCAGGTGTCGTCCGCGTCACTTGACCATGGTTCAAAATTACGCGGACCGTCGCCAAAAGCCCTCGTGTTGCTAATCAGGGCGACGTTAATATTCTCTCACTCACCCAAAGTGGTCTATATAGACCCCGAGGGGTCTATGACAACCTCCAAGGGGTCCACGCTGGCGACGAACAAATAATTTGGGGGTCCATGAGGTGTAAATTAGGGTCTATGATAGTGAATTTCATTAAACCAGATTGTAACTTTAAGCTTTAAAAAAATTTAACTTGTGGAATCTGATTTTACCAATTTAACTGATTTGTTTACTAAATTTAGTGAGGTTAATTTGTGGTTACTAGGTGACAGCATAAATTTTACTAAGACAAGGACCATTTAAGAATTTCTTTCCAGAATTAAGCTAAAGAAATATATGTTGGACATCGCGAATTTTTCAATTTGTCACAGACAATCTGTCAGGACATTTTCACCTACGTTCAGCATTCAAATGTCCTTTACGCAGATTTTGAAACTAGGTTTGAGATTAATTTTTTTATAGTAATATATCACAGAGTAAACAATGATTTCATATAATCACATTGAAAAAATTGTCATATTACAATAGGAACTGATCAGAATAGGCACTAACGAAGATCTTAAAATAAATATAAACAGATATCAGCGATTTCAGTGGTGCAACGGAGAATATTAGGGCCCCTCCCCTTGCAAAGTCAGGTTTTGGGCACCAAGCTGGATGTTTCAAGGGATTGCAAAACCATAACAAAACATGGGCTTTGGACCCTTACAATCCTGCTGCCCCCTCCCCCGCACCGCGGTGGTTGCGGGGGTGTATGTTACGCCACTGAGCAGTTTTGGCTTTAAAAAGACATACCTATTATTTGTCACAAATTATAGAACATCATGAGAAAATTTTTAATTGCTTTTCCTAGTGAGAGGGAATTTAGTGAGTTTGCCAATCTCAAAAAACAAAAAAGAAAGGGAAAGAAAACTTGACACTTACTAACAAAAGGATTAAGGATTAAAACTGACTAGATTGATATTAAATGCTGAAAATTTGTTATTGAAGCACTGGATTCATCCATCTCATTAAAAGCATTTGTTTGTTGTTCAGTTGTTTTATGTATTAATTTAATTTTAATTTAACTCATTAACATGCACTTCTTAAGTTTTAAGCGCTATACTTCACTGCAGTTAGAAATTTCATTTAAAGTAAGTAGTGGACCAACTATCAAAAATACATTTAAGTAGATAAATTTGCAAAAACTCATTTGTAAGCAGGGGTTCTACCCGAAACGGAAAACCATGCATGGGTCAATGGGACAAAAAAGTTTGGGAACCTCTGGTTCAGGGCAACAATTCCTTAATAACAACTCTAAATTTCAATTTCAATTTTGACATGCATGTTTATATGGTAGGTTGAAATGTCTTAGAAACAAGTAATATAAAAAAAAATTTAAGTCAATTCCTACTTTGATGAATAGAAAGTATTTTATTAACGATTGAAAATTTGAACAAGGTATATATATATAGAGAGAGAGAGAGAGTGAACTAATAGTAGGAATTGAAAAAAGAGCATGATTTGTCTGCATTGTTGTAACAATGCACACCCGGTTTGGCTAGTTTGCCTGAAAAACCAGTTTTTGACGTCAACTTTTGTCATTGTTTTAATAGTTACATTGTTACCAGTAGCTCACACAAAATTTTTTCAAGGGAGGGAGGGGGGGGGGAGGGTCCATGGTCGAAAGTCCCCCAACTCGTATCATACCTCAAGACAACACCAATTAATTCTTCTGATTTTGTCGATTTTGTTAACAAAAAGCAGTAAAAAATAAATTATTGGATTAATAATTAGCATTAATTAAAAATTAATTGTTTATTACACATACTCAATCAAATTTTATGTTATATAGATACATATATAAACATAAATCATTATCATCAATCGAAAAAAACTCAAGGGCTTTGGGGGGGGTTCCGGACCCCTAGGACATCCCTTGTGTGCGCCACTGATTGTTTCAACAATGGAGACGACTCTAAGTTGGCTTCGAAAACCGGTAATTAATTAATTAAATATTGGAAAAAACTGTATCAAAATCAAGTGTTACCCAGTACAAGATTTAAAAAAATTATTTGAACTTGATTGGATGAATAGAAAGTATTTTATTAAGGATACAAAAATTTGAGCAATATATATATATATATATAATAAATATATAATAAATAAATATATATATATATATAAATAAATATATATATATATAGAGAGAGAGAGAGAGAGAGAGTGAGCCAATAGTAGGGATTGAAAAAGGGTAACCATAGATAGGGCCATGTAGTTTTGAGTAAAAATAAGAGATTATTCCTTTTATATATAAAAAAAAGGCAGTGACCTACATAAGGTTGGGGTTTGGGAGCTTAAATCCCTCTTATTTAAGAGAACCAAGTTTTTAGCATAAAGATTAAGCCTTTGCGCTTTGATTTACGTGATTTTGAAAATGAAAACGCTTTTTATAAAAGTTGCCTTGAGTACAACACTCAACAAAGGCAATTTTAGAACATTTTCAAGCCTCAGGGTAAGTACTTGCACATGTCCATAAAGATATGTTAAATAATATTAGCAATTACTCGTAGATAAACAAAGTATTCATTCAATCTTTGAAAATATACGAAGGAATGTATAATTCATTGCAAGCATAGAAGATTTTTTCAAATCTTTCATAACTGACACAATATCTGCTTTAAAAAATACTTGAAATTTATTCCAAATCCCAAGCAAAATTTCAATCATCCTTCAATTATCCATTTTTAAGACAGAGGCTCTCTATATATATTTTTTCGAATATGAATTGGAAAAGTTGAAATTTTTTTTGTGTGTGTAGTAAGTTAAAGATGCATATAAATATAGAGTTTAAGATGCATATAAATATAGAGTTTAGATGCATATAAATATAGAGTTTAAGATGCATATATATATAGTTTAAGATGCATATATATATATATATATATAAATATTAGTTTTTTATTACATAAATCTTAAAAACCATAAAAAAATTTGGATTAAAAAGAAATTGTTCCTTAAAAGCCACAACATTTTAAAATTAAATTTTTTCAGATTATTTTCATTTCTTTGATGATCCAATTAAAAGTATTCACAAATAAAAAGTATTCGTAAATTTTTACACAAAAATAATTGCACTTAAAGTAAATTTTTTTCTTACATTTAATTAATGATTCCACTCAAGTCTCGCAATGTTAGTGTCTTTGCTTTTTTATTTGAATATGAATTTAACAAAGACACATAATTAAAATTTTAAATCACAAAAACCACTACACTTTGCTATAAATTTAAATTAAGTAGCAAAGCTAAAAAATAATAATTTTAAAAAAAAGTAGATTCCTGTTTAAAAAAAACTTTAATTTTTTTTTATTACAGAGCAAATGATTTATAAAAATAAAGAGAACTGACTGTGTGTGTGTGTGTCTTTAGAATATAATAATTTTATACAAAATACCTCTAAATTTGTAATATCATTTAGTATTTTTTCTACGTTTATATGTCTTAAGAAAATCTTAGTACTATATGCTTTACTGTAGTATCTATAGTATATAGTAAGTTTAAAAACAATTATTAAGTGGTCAAGGGTTTCAAAAAATTAAAATCTCTTTTTGTTAAACTGTATTAACACTTACTGTCTATTTGTATCTATCTGCGTTTAAAACGTAAAATAAAGAGAACTATAAGTTTTATGTGGCATGCAAATTTCTTCTGTAGTAATACGCTCTATTTTTTTCAAATGAATCATTAAAATTATAAAAAATTGTAGACGATGTTATTAAATTTTTTTATTTACCACAAAGAATTTATGCATATATCAATGTGTGTGCGCGTAAGTGTGTGCAATCTAGTTTTTAAAATTTTGAATGTTATCACAACTTATTGACATTGAAAAGTACTCAATCCCTTAACACAAAAAAGAAATTAAATGAGTTAAGAGCCGTACGATTTAAATAATTTCATTAATTATGGTAAATGTTTTCTTATTTAATTTTTCAATAAAAAAATAATCGAACTTTTGTGTGTGTGTGCTTCTATATCATTTTAATAGCTTTGGAAAGAACGTGGTTTTTTCCAAACACCGCGTAGATCAAACCTAAACAGAAAGCGGGAGATAAAAAACGACGAAAACAGGAAGAGACATATTTACTACGTCGAAATGGTCCACATATACATCTGTTGATAGCTAACTGTCGTTACTCTTGCGTCATGACGGAATAAACGCCAGACGTGTTGAAACGAGATTGCGTGCAGCAAAGCATGTGCAAAAGGGGATTCAACTACAGGAAGCGTGTTTGGATGCATGTTGTGTTTACTAGGGTGACTGGTCGGCAATCGATTTCTAAGAGTTTTCGATTTTCTTGTGAAAAAATATGCTTTTTTCAGGAAGCATCTTTATCGACGACATTAATAATTGTACACCCAAGTGATTTAAGAAGAAATAAAAGTAATTTTTTATTAAAAATCGTCCGAAAATCAAATGTAATGAAAAATAATCAAAATGATTAATATCGTACTTCAAAAACGAATTTACGTTGACTGCGAAGTAAGAAAAGCCAAAAATTTCTGTTTTTTTAAAGAAGAAAAGCGACTCGCTCGCTCATCACGTGATCTCCGGAAGTATCAGATAAGCAGACTTGAAATTTTGCACTCATGTTTCTTCCATGGAGTAGAGATCCACTAGGAACGGGTTTTGCGAAAATCGACCCCCAGTGAAGGGGATTGCGAGGGGTTTAGGGAGCGTTCTGTTTCTGAGCTGTTAGAATCACATACTAGAAATTTGGTAAAAAAAATTTCTTTTTTGCTGAATCGAGATGCGAAAAGAACGGATTTTACGGAAATGGAGCCCCAAGGGGGGGGGGCTGCAAGGGAGCGTTTTTGGTAAATATTCCAGATTTTATATTATTAAACTTACGGACTTGAAATTTGACATGTTACTCTGGTTGAGAAGAGATCCGTAAAGAACGGTTGTGATATCAATTCCCAAGAGGGAGATTAGGAGGTGTTAAAAAAGCATGAAAGATAAAAATTCCCATTTTTGGATTTTTGAACATTTGACTTGAAATTTGGCAAGTATACTGCTTTTCTTGAGCAGAGATCAGCTAAAAGATTTTCGCCGTAATCGACTCACGAAGAAAATTACGGAGGGGGGGGGGCATAAATAAAAAAATCCGTTTTGAATTATTAAATTGTAATTTCGTACTTAATTTTTTGTTGTGGAGTGTCGATTCACTGAGAATGGTTTTATTGGAATTGGCTTCCAGGGATTAAGGAGGGTGTGTTATAGATAAAAATTCCGTTATTGAACTGTTAGACTTACATTCTTGAAATTTGATAAGTATGCTTCTTTTGGAAACTATAGATTCACTAAGAACGAGTTTCTTGTGAATCGATTCCCAAGAGCGGTGGAGTGCAGAGGTTTCGGGGACGTTGTAGATAAAAATTTCTATTTTTGAGCTGTTTGAACCACGTACTTGACACTTGAAATTTGGTATGAATGTTTCTTTTGTTGAATAGAAATTCGCTAAGAGCAAATTTTATGGAAATCAACTCTTGGGGGGGGATGTGTAGAAACACTGGGTCCTATAGATAAAAGAATTCCCGCTTTCGAAGAACTAGTCGTACAGTAATGAAATTTGGTATTCATGTTTTATTTGTTGAGCTGAAATCTGCCAAGAATAGGTCTCGCGAAAATTGATTCTCAAGGGAGTTGCGGTGCCTATTGATAAAAAAAAATGACCTCTTTTGAATTATAAGACTGAAGATTTGAAATTTAGCAATCATGTTTATTTTGTTGAGTTCAGATCTTCTAAAAATGGGTTTGGCAGAAATCCACTTTGAGTAGAGGGGTATGGGAGTGTAAAAGATAATTCTACTTCAATTTTAAAAATTCAAGTCTGGTCCTTTTTAAATTCAGAGGAAGGAGCTACATGTTTTTCAATACAATCGAACACTTAATGCCAGGACATAATCAATAATTTAAAAAAAAACAGTATATATTTATTTAACATCATGAAACAACCAGCGAAGCAGATGAGTAACGGCTAGTAAAATATATATAAGGAAATGGTGAAATTGAAAAATATGAAAAATTCAATCAGTTTTTGAATTATCAGCATGATACACTATTGCAGGAGTACTCAACCTTTTTTTCTGCAGGGCCGCATACATATGTCAGCCATTTAACGGGTGCCGTATACGTATGTGAGTTATTTCACGCGGGCCGCAACATGGGGTTAAATGGGGGGGGGGAGATGCTTTAAGACCAAGATAACATTGGAAATTTAAAAATGGAAAATTGATTAAGATATGATAACTCCTGTTCTGCTTTTATCAGATATTGTATTTTTATATTTTTTATTTTTGTCACTAAGCCAGCTGGGTGGCGTGGTTGGTTTGTCGCTGGCCTTCTGCACCCAACGTTGCGGGTTCGACCCCGGCCCAAGTCGGTGGATTTTCGTGATGCAGAAAATCGACAGCGGCCATGTCGTATGATTATACGGCATGTAAAAGATCCCTAGAATCTGTTTGGCTTGGGCGCTCTCGGCAAAATTAAATCCTGGTACAAGTTCGCATCGTCAGAGCTCAGGTGCCTCCCTCTGTGGAGGAAACTGGGCGTCAAAATTAAATGTGGCGATCGGTATCCGCCTATACGGCGCCGCACTAAAGAGCTCTTGGGAATGTACTAGGTCTGCAATGGTAAAAATACCAATCCGCAGCCCACTGGATAAAAAAAAATTTGTCACTAACACTAAATTAAAAGAATTTATGTAAGAAGCACTGCTTCACAATTTTTGCATCAGTAAACGGTTTCATATGATTACCAATAATATAAAAAATTTCTTAGGATGTTTTTGTTGCTACTGTGACATACCACTGGCAAAATACTTTGTTGCTGTTGCAAAGAATTTTCAATAAAACCTATTTATCACCCTTGAAAGAGGAAAAGTGTCATTGAATGATTCCTGTTTATTGGTATTTTATTAATATAGCGTTTTCGTGACAAATCAAACAACTACTGTTCCATATTTGTTTTTCACTTCAAAACAGTCAACCAGTGGCGTAACGAAGAATACTACCCCCCCCCCCTGCAAAATCAAGTTTTGGACCCCAAGCCCAAATACGTACATGATATCAGTCAGGTTTAGGGTCCCCTAGAACACCTGGGCCCCCCCGAATCCACTGCAGTCAACCTCGAAATCGTTCGAATATTTTTCGCTTGCAAGGTATGAATGATAGATCGAAATTAGTTCAATCCATAAAATTGTCGCTTCTCCCCAATTGTCTGTTATCACTAACCGTAACAATTACAAATAGAAAAGGAATATCAATTCACAGCCGAACGATATCGGCAGCAAAAAAGCAAAATTGACACATTTGATTTCTTGTCAAAGCATTTCCCATCAAATTTTTAATACATTGTCTTAAATAAAAAAATTTCTCAGAGCAATGGGCCATGACCGGGCCACTTAAAAAGGCTAGGTGGGTCGCAGGTAGAGTATCTCTGCGCTATTGATAATCTATATATAAAAATCCAAATTATATTAAAAATATTATTATTAATTATTTTTATTTCTTCTTAAAATTATTTATTATTTATTGTTTGAGTCATTTTCGAACAAATAAAGGAAAGAAGTGGGAAAAAACCCAAATAGTACAGTAATTATACGATTTTAGAGTTGGGGTCTCAAAACTATAGCTTCAGTGAAAATAACATGACAAATAACTTTTTTTCCACTCATAAGTAAGATTTTGTAAATAAAAAAAGACAAATATCTGAAAGATTTATTCAATCGCTGCTTTCTTGACGTGTAATCAGTAAACTTTTCGACTGCCATCTGGTGGCACGCGTTCTACAGACCTTTCGGTCACTGATCTAGGACAATCATTTCAAACTCAGAAAGTAAATCTGCAAAATAAATAGTTTTAAGTCTATGCAAACCACAAAAAAAGTAGATTTGTTTCAAAAATAGTTCTATAAGGTTAAAAAAAGGAATGATAGCTATTTGACTGACTTTTCCGTAATTGCAATCGATTTCAAGCAAACTGTTAAGGTTAAAAAATTACTTGTTTTATTGACTGTTTGCTGTATATTCTTATAAAATCCGGATGGTAAAAAAAATTCATTGCTGGTTGAATAACAGCAATAGGTCTGACTTACTCATTCTAGAGTTTTTTTTTTAAAAATTTTTTGTAAAAGAATACCTGCAGAATTTGAACAGTTTTAAACATCCCCCCTCGCCCAAAATTTTTCAATTTTTTAATATTTTTAATTATTTAGAAATTATATCAAATCTAACAAGTAGAAGATTATTTTAATTTTAAAAAAGTTCAAGTGTCATTTTAGCATTTTGCAGTTATATATATTGTAGGAAAGATTAGGTAATAATAGAAATTTTAAAACTTTTTACACACATGTCCTTTTTATCAAAACAATGGATTTAAAAAAAATATCCCACTCCGATAATGTAGCTATTATAAAAACATATGCATTTAATTATTTATTCAGTAATAAATAATATTAATAATTTTACGCATCACAGAACAAAAATACACATCAGTGCAATACATATTTCAGGAAATCTCAATAATTCTCGCAATATAATTCAGTTAATTAAAAAAAATTAAAATTGTATTTTAAATTTTCAAAAAAAGTTTTTAAAAAAACGAACTGACAAAAAAAAAATTCTTATGTGTCTATTAAAAAATTAATTGTTTTTATTTCAATCCACATGTAAAGAGAGCGAGCGAGATAAAATAAAATTATACTTCACAGTATTAGATCCATTTGCCAGTTATCAGGAAAAAACACTTTAGTCATTAGTGACGGCAATAGAGGGCGCTACATTTCCATTGGAAAAACTCGACTGTTTTCCAAAAGAAAACATGAATTTTGGAATAAGAGCAGAAGAAAAACGTGCTGAAATAAAAAGAAGTCCATAGAAAAATGATGCTGTTTTAAAATATCAGTGGCAATTCAATAAAAGGAGAATGAAAATGTGGTAAGTGTACTCTATGCGTATCAAACAAAATAGTTCAATTTTTCTTTATTTTAGAATTTAATTTTATAAGAGTCTTTGTTTAATATGCGCATTTCTCAGTTGGATTATATTTCAGTGAGTCAAAAAGTGTGTGTTTAATTTCATTAAATACAAATTTATTAAATATTTGCATCATTTTAATGTTAAGTGTACTTAATGGAGAACTGGAGAAGTAATGTAATTACTTCTAAAATTAATTCTGAAAGCACTCATTATAGTTAGTTATATCTCAATAATTCCTAATGAACATGTATGAATTTACCTGTACTTAAATTATACCTGATAATTTAGGACTTTTAATTTATTTGTATTTAATAAGTTCATTAACAACGAATTAAAATGTATTATATTTAATATATTCCAAATTATTTTAATAAAATTATTTAAATAATTATTTTAAATTCATAAGAGTCAGCAAAATTTCCCTTAAATAATTGGATTTTGAATAACTACATTTAAAATTATGTGTATATGATAGAAAAAAGTGAAGCAATAAATATTCATTAATACATTAATAAGATTAAAAAATATCATGTGATAAAATTCAGAAATTTAGTTAGTGTGACTTTGTATCAATAGCACACACATTCGAAAAAAATGTGAAATATGCAATTTAAAAAATTTTTACATGTATATTTTCGTTATTTTTTTTATATTTCTGTTTTATTCCCTTGTTAAAAACATTGCATCGCCATACTTGAAATGAAAACTGCTAATTTTATTTATTATTTTGATATTTTAATTTAGAATAATATATTAAAATACAAGAAAGCGCTTAAACAAAAAAAATTTATACCAAGCACAATGAATTTCGTGAATAACTTTGAAGAGAAAAAATCCTGAAATTATTATTATTTGCTCTAATTCAAGATATAATAAGGATTTGAAAGTTATTCGACGTAAACTTACGAATTTTAGAATTTGTTCTACAAAAAAACATGTTCAAATACACACGCAAATACTTTTCAAATCTGCACAATTCTAATAATAATTTTCTTCAAGTTTTTAAAATATTTGATTTATTTTGGCAATTGTATTGGGCAAAGAGCTTTTTTGCGACCTGCCAAGACAATCAGAAACTCTACTTAGAATCGTGATTTCTTCTGGTGCGCGATCAAAGTTCATCTTGTTTTTTTCACTGTTAGAGAAACAGAATTCCTATATTAGGGAAACAAAATAAATGAAAGTGTTTTTACAAAGAGATTATCTGCAGAGTTTGGAGGGTGAGATCACAAGATCTCAGGATTTAAAAAAAAAATCAGCCTAAATTCAATTTGTTGTTATCCCTGTACTGCTGATATTGATACTGCACCTAAGGAGCTGCACATCTTGAACTTATTGACCTGCAGTCAAATCACAGTGATAATGAAATGTTTTATGCTATGGCATTAACATTAGAAATATTTTTTAGTCGAAAAATTTCCATGTATGAAGACATTTCCTGGGAAATTGTTCTTTATATTTTAGTCGACATATATATCAAGGAGCAAAGTTTTTCTTGCAGGAAGATCAACAAGAGTAAATACAGATGTAAGTTGGCTGACATAAAATTGCTGGTTGTGATGAGAATTTAAACAAACAATCCACTTCTGATTTTTTTTAAAAAGTAGAAAAGCATGATTATATAATAATATATAAGGTATGTTTGTGTGTGTGTGTGTGTCTCATTAAACTGATTCTAAAATCAAATGTGATGGGGGGGGGTAGCTGTATATCTGGGGTAGGCATTACGTCGATCGCGATCGACCGGTGGACCGCCAAAACATTTTGGGATGACCACCTACAAATTTTCCAGTTAGTAATTATATACGGAAAATTCAAGATTGGCTGTCAGTACGAAGGCTAAGCCTTCTACTGACTATAACAACAAAAAATAACTTTAGATAAAAATGTTTTATTTTTTAAATATATTTTGAACTGTTTCATAATAAATGCATCATTAGTTATAATTATATTTGGGGCTATTATTATTAAGATTGTATCTTGCGTTTTGCTTTAAACGTGGTTTTAAAAGTACTCTTTTTATTTTAGTTCTGTAGGTAAGTATACAATCCGTACTTATTAAGTTATATAATTAAAAACTTTTTCTTACTTTACCACACCTACGACATTGGGTAGTAGCGTACACAAGAATTTTTAAAGGGAAGGAGGTCGAGGTTTGAAGGTCTACCATTCTCGTATCATACCCCAATACGTAGCCAAACATATTTTTTTTTTGATTTTGTCGATTGTCGGGAACAAAAAACAGCAGAAATAAATTGCTGAATACATGATTAACATTAATAATTAAATAAAAATTACTAATATCAAATACTTAATTACATTTTACGTATTATATATATGGGACTATAATGAATCGGGAAAAAATTAAGGATTATGAGGAGGGTCCAGACCCGTGGACCCCTCTCTCGACACTGGGTGGACCGCAACTCCATGAATGAATTAGAAATAGCCCGCACCCTGGAAAAGTCTGGCCACGCCTGCTGTAGATAGTACGAAATTAGCACAGTAAATAAATTGAATAAAACTGTCATTATTTTTATTTAATTTATATTTATTATTTTTTATAATGAATGCAATCATTTAAAAAAGATGTGGACATCTGATATCCTCCGCTCCCACAATGTAACCCACGAGTCAAAACACGCTGACCACTCTGGTCTATATGAAAAACTTTTGAGTTACATTCTTTTTACCATTAAAAAAATCCCTTAAATTATCTTAAATAGTACCTCTTTGGGTAATTTTTATGCAAAAAGATAGTAAGACTGCAACCATTTTGAATTGAATTCTCCAGAACTAAGACTAAATCTTATAAATAAGTCAGCATTTCTCAAACTGGGGTGCTAACATATCGAAAAGTCGAAAATAAAATTATTTAAAAAAAATTATTAATTTACTGAAAGAAAGCAAAACAAAATACAACAGACATTTATACTGATATAATATAAATGTATCAGTTCCACTCAATGTATTTGATAATTAATTTATCACAATACTACGTTAGAAACAAGTTTAATAATTATTAGTGACTCCCATATATGCTTGTCATATACAAAATTTAGTACTTATCTCGATAATTTGTACGGTTTGTAATTAAAACAGTGTTGTAGCTTTAACACACACATTAAATTACATTATTATTGCATTCAATACATTGTTATTGGAGGGGTGGGGGAAGGCGCGATGAAAACTAGGATTGAAAATTGGATCGCAAATGTTGAAAGTTTTAAAAGCACTGAAATAAGTGAAAAAATTTGTATTTCATAGCAGTAACTAATAAGACTGTATCCAAGAAACCTTATAAAAATATTTTTAAAAATATATACTATTGAAAGAAAGCTTTTTATTTTTTTTTGATTAATTACTAAAGACAAGAGAGAAAGCAATCAAGAGGGAAAAAAGTAGTTATATATTTTTATCTTTTTACAGCATAATGTATGAGTTGGCGACGTCTAGTTAGATAGAAAGAATTGACAATTCAAAATAATCTTTATATCTTGCTAAAGTTTTTAGTGTGGCTGAGAATACCATGTAATATCCTTTAGATCATGTTTGCTTTATATATGAATGATTCTCAAATTTTTGTCTCTAAATGTGAATTTTCTCAAAGTATACTTTTTTTTCTGTCTTACTCCACAATAATTACTAAATTTCAAAAAGTACCTAAATTTCGGTTTCTTTAAGCCCTGCATTAGTCGATCGCAATGACACCAAGACATTTGGGTGACCGCTTCACATAAGATTTAGAGTTTTATAAAAGAAACACAGGTTTCATACTGGAACACCTGTGAGTAAAAGTGACATTTCTGAATGCACTTCGTAAGCATTAAAGTACAATAATAGCTACAGAATTTTTTTTTTTTGTAATATAACTGGCAGTATTCGTAGCTTTACCGAAGTTCTGTAAATCTTGAATTTTTTTCAAAGTCGTAAAACGTTGAATCTCTCAGATTTTCAAAGAGGTCAAATTGTGGGAGCCCATCTAGCTGGAGCAAGTGCGACCGAAACATCCCAGTTTTTAGGCACAGTGTCTAAAATCATGATTGTTACACACAGTGCAGCAAACAAGCTCGGCAGAACAAAATAGTGGAAAAAGAAATATGTTAAATGTTTTCTTTATCTATCTTGAAACACAAAATTTTTCTCCTTCAAAAAGACGCACTTTTAAAAGAACTTCTGTAATCGAATGAATAATACTAATGTAGTAAAAAAAAGCTCAATTAATTTAACATTTTTTTATCGCTATACCTACCTGTGTGAATCTACATTTTCAACGATGATAATTAAAACAACTTATCATTCCCGTTTCACAGACGACCGCTTAGAATGCATTGCAAGATTAACAATTAGTTTATTATATACTCAGATATTCAAGATTGTACGGATATATGCAGACTAAGTCTTCTGCCGAGATTTTAACTACGAGAACTAATTTAAATAAAATAATTTTTTTAATGTATTTTGAATTGTTTGATAATAAGTGCATCATTTGATAATATTAAATTTTGGTATATTATTATTATCTTGTATTTTGCGTTTTACTTAAAACGCAGTTTTAAAATGTATTTTTTTTATTGTGTTATGTACGCAATAATATTCTGTATTTATTTTGTTATAATAATATTGTGAGCCTTTTTTTTTGCTTATCACACTACCCACAGAGTGACCGCAAACTTTGAAAAATTAAAGTAGACCGTATCATGTAAAAGTCTGCCACGTGCTTTAAGCTATCTTCACGTACTGTTAATGAATAGGACCCGATTTCAAAACTTTTTTTAGAGTGAAAATTGATAACTCATTTTAACCTTGCCATTTTAGAGAGAGTAGCACATTATCTGTTTCTTTTCTAATTGAATTGATCAAGTTCTTCCATTAAAAATTGTTTCTATACTTGTCAGTGGCGTAACAGTGAATATTAGGGCCCCCTCTAAACTCAGCTTTTGGGCCCAAGCAGAAATTCGTACTTTGCGTCACTCAAGCTTTGGACCCCCTAGAGTCCCTGGGCCCCACGCAATGCGAGGGTTGCGGGGGTGTACGTTACGCCACTGATACTGGTTCTGCTAATTGTTTTTCTTTTCTTTTTTTTCCCTTTCTTTTTTAAGTTGAATATTTTTACTATTTTTTTTACTTGTATTGTTGTCAAACGATTATTATAAAATACTCATATCAAGATATATTTTTAAATATTAATGAAGTTATTCGAAGGTAATAATTTTGAAGTAGAAATTGTCTGTATATTCCCCAATTTTTTTCTTTGATTAGAATTTTAATCATAATATTCTGATTTAACTTTTAGGTTGAATTAATATGGCACTGAAACATTACGTGGGGCCAATATTGTTAAAATACACCATAATTCAGAATCACGATTGAGTAATGAGGACGACATGAAAATTGGTACCCACAATATTTTGTTTAAAAAGAAAAAAAATTAATAATTTTTTTTTTCAGAAGAAAGTTTTTCATTATCTTTATACTGCTGTGCATGCTCTTGTTTTTTTAACAAACTGAAACATACGTATACTATTTTAGTTTTATTCGTTTTTTTACAAGATTTCCAGTTTTAATAAGACAATTCAATAAAATAACGCTTGCTATTCAATATAAAATAGCTATTGATAATAAAAGTTAAAAAAAAGAGAAAACTTTAAAAAGTGTTATGGTTTGATAAATTTGCGTCAATTACAACTTAAATAAAATGAATAATTTTAAATTTTCAAGGGGAAAAAATCTATGTTCGTATGCTTAATAAATAAACTACTACAGTTAAATACTATGTGATGCATTATATTGAAAATCTGTACCGAGAGCAAAATAGCGAAATGAAATGTAAAAAAAGTAAAAAAACAAACGCAAAAAAAAAAAAAAAAAAAGACTTCCCGTTTACATTTAGTTTGAGTGGTTAAGAAGGTAACGGAATGCTAAAAATATGAGAAGCCAATTTCTTCTTTTAATGCAAGATGTAAGCTAATTAAAATCTTAGCCAAAAGCCCTTTGTACTATATATTTTAAATGTGTTTTAAATTGAACATTTAGTACCAAATGATTTTATCAATTACTTAAGGTATCCGACAATTTGCGACAACTTTTTTTTAAAATAAAAATAGAGATATGGATATTTTGTTGTGGTTTTTAGATTTGTTTAGTTTATTTTAAGAAAAATATGCTTAATTTAAGAAGATAAAAAGAAATTATTTCTACTAAAATGTATGTGTGGGTAAAAATTTGCAAAAAATAACATAAACGGGGCCCATTCTGTACCAAAAGTATATGAACAAATTTTAATTTTTCAACTCTGATGTGTTGCTATGTCATTCACTTTTGAAGTGACCTTCAGCTAAGAGATTATTTTAATTTTTACAAAAACTAGAGCCCTTTATCTTAGTTATATGAAATTGCTTAAAAAAACAGTGATTATATTCACATAAGGGACTGTAAATTTTGTAGTGAAACAGTGACTGATAAATCTAAAGGTTAAAACACTTCTTTTATTATACAGAAAATACATAAAAAATTTCAGCTAATTATTTTCAAAACTTTTTGAGCAATCGCTGTCTCCGTTTGAGCATTTTCAAACACACACACACACATTTCGAGTAAAACGTGTTTTAAAGTAATGGCAGCTGCTTTTACTAAAACACTTGTAGTTTTTGTTCTAGTGGATGAAAAATAAGAAACTTGGTATTTGTATAAAGCTGTTAAAATGGCCTATAAAATAAAATAAAAAAATTGTCAATTTTTTGCAAAATTCACAATTGTAGGGTAGTCAGATACCTTATGAAGTTTTCTACTAATGCATTCAAAAGTTTGATAATGAAAAAAAAAACCATTCGTCTTCATTTCAACTAATTAAATAAGGCTATAATAAGATAATTTACTATGGGGGGGGAGGTAAGTAAGAAAGGGAAGAAGAAATAAAAAACAATTTTTCGTAAGCTCTATTTCAGTATCATTTTATTTAATTTTAGATCATTCATCATATTTTTAGCGCGTTTTTCACGTAGTGGAACAATAGCGCTATTAGGACACAAATTTCGTCTTCGTCTTCGTTCCATATTTTGTCGTACCTTTTTCTCAGCCAATAAGCAACCAATTGACCTCGGGTTTTGGCATTTGGTCGCATTTGTGCCCTAGATGAGCGAATCATATTTAAATTTTCCCATAGTTTTCCCGAATTTTCCTACAAATTTTCCTGAAAAAGTTCATTAGTTGCATTATTGTAAAATACAACATGGGAAAAACGCGCTAAAATTACTTGGCCATGCCAATGATTGATATCTTGTTTATTTGGTGAGTGTATTATTACCGCAAAGTTGTAAGCTTTTTTTGGGAGGGGGGGGGGATGAAAAAAATTCTAGTCACTTTTTTACGCTTTCTCTCTCAATCTTTGTATATTTTCATCAAGCAAAACATTAAAAGATGCAGCACACACGCTCATTTTTACAGCGTAGTAATAAAGTTACCAAAAGTCACATAATACTTTATTATCAGTGTATTTTATACCAGCACCTGAAACTAAATTATTTAAGATTTACTCTGTCGAGAATCAAATTGTGTAAGTAAACCACAATGTTACATGTATTTTTAAAAATTTTACTATGAATCGAAATTAGATAAATTAGTCCAATTTATATAAATAAATTACTTATAAAGAGATATTTGTTTTTACTATAAAAATCCTAAGCGATGAAGGTATTTTCACAGCATAAAATAATGGTATAACAATTATTAATTTTATTTATTTTTACTGGCCTAATCTATAAATTAGTTCTAAATTTGGGAGGTTCATCTGATAAATGGTAGTTTTAAATCCAGTTTTACAAATTTCCTGTTCCTAAGAGGTTTTTGCTTGAATGATTTTTTTTGAAAGTTAAAATATGCACTGCTAGCGATACACAATACGACACTATGAAGGAAAAATAAAAACACCAAGAAAGACAAAATACAGCACTTAGAAAAACAGGTAAAATTTGAAGTTAAATTTATTAGAGATATAAAACACACGTATGCGCGGTACAAAAAGAAATGTTTGAAAATATACCATTCCGTGATGTAAAAGCGACAAGGTGCAGGACCAATACAGTAATACACAAGGCAAACTGTTAAGCAACCTCCTTCCTCCGAATTTCAATCCTACCATCGTGATGGTACAGGCAGAAACAGTGCTTCGAACCGAAAACCGGAAAAAACCGTTGTTTTGGTCAGAACGAAAACCGGAACTGAACCGAAAAAAATATCGGTTATTTCGGTTCGATACATCTTCAGTCATTTTGTTACTGTAACCAACTTATCAATATTTTCTAATTTAACGTCAACATATAATTATCATCATTACATGTCAACCACATAGTTATATTTTTGTTCATGATAGAATTATATTTTTAGTACAAATGTATTACAATATACATAAAATAAATTATTCATTCGGAACTGAACCGAAAACCGTTATTATTAGTGGAACGAAAACCGGAACTGAACCGATATATATATATATATATTTAAAGTTGAACCTGAACGAGGGAGAGAAAAAAATTACTGTTCGAAGCGCTGGGCAGAAGCGTGATTCATCTGTGAGACAGCGTCGGATCATTCGGTTGTCCATATCCGGCGTTCGATGGATCATTACAGATGGAAATGGCTGCGGTTTTTTGAGACAAAGACAATCGCAACAATGGGCGTCTTGAGAACATCCCATCGACTGCGTTGCGAACGATGTCGAATCGTACATTCAGACACTGATTGTTTGCAGCCGACCATATTTGTTGTGATATATTGTGAATGTTATGAAGTTGTTAAGTGTTTCACCGTCAGAATGTTCTGAGTAGACCTGTATGCAGGGACGTCTTAAGACTCTTTGAGGCCCTGGGCCTCTACGCAAAAGAAGGCCTTACTTGAGATCTTTAAAAGTAGGCTTTATATAGCATGCATTGTCAAATACTCGTTCAAACGGTAATTTGAAAAAATAAATGCGCACGACTCACAATCTCAAAACTTCTTGTTTAGTACCATCTCTTTTTGTCCGATTTACAGATGTCATAATCGCTGGATTATGTGCTGTAGCACAAAACTGAAGAAGGAACTAGTCTCCCCATCGTTATAATAGCAAGGCCAATATATTATAATGGGTTTTGCGCTTCCCACAGGTGTATTTTGTAAGTTCATGTAGATGGGAAGCTATCTCCCCAAAGGCCACGAAAAGATTAGTATAAAGGGTTCGTTGATACCCTAATTATTTTCTTTCATTTGCAAATTGGCTCTTCTATCTCGAAAGTTTGCCAACCCTTGGTCTAGTAATGTTTCAAATGGAGATAGGTGACATTTACAGTGCTTGTTGCAGGATGGATAAAAAGTTTATTGATTATTAAATTATTTTTTTATACAATCATTAACTTCCATACACGATATCAAACAAGATTCCTTCCCGAATCCCGATATCAAATACAGATACTTCAAACTTACTCCTAGAGAAAATAAAAAGGGGGTAGTAGAGGGACTGACGCGTGAAATTTATTTAACGAACCTTCTAAGTAAAAATTTATTTTACACTTGCAAGGCGAGATACCATCTCATCATTATAAAACGCAGAGTATTAAGTGAAATCTTATTGTACAGCGAACCCACTCAGGGGCCTGTAAATAAGAACTCCATCAGTAAATTTACTGTTGAATTGGCTCATAGAAATAAAAAAAGATATTTTTTATTTAATTTTTTTTTATCCGCTGGGGCATAGGTGTAAGCGCCGTGCACTCCAATTGGCTCGATCGCCTCAAAGTTTTGCGGTGGAGTGGATATAGAGAAGGCAGGAAAACACACACTGAACAAAAAAGCACGAAGCGGACCGACAGGGAACCCGAAGAAAAAGTCTATGGTTCGTTGGTTTCGAACTTGGGCTGCCAAAGGGCATAAAGGTACGTGTTCAACGGCTAGTTTCTTTTTCTACAGCTTCAGGGGAATTTATTTTTACTGTTTGGTTCAAACTTCCTCTTTTTTAACTCTGGAGGAGGTAAAAAAAAAAAAAAAATAGAAAAATATAGAGGGTAAGAAATAACGTTATATGATACAAATATTTTTAATGTGAATTATTTTTTTTTAATAAAATTAATTTTTTTCTGTGAGAATTTTATACATTTGCTCCGTCAAAGCTTTTGAAGCGGAATTTAAATTAAATTGTAGATTACTTAATTTTTATTTTTAAGAAAGAAGAATGTGTTAAAAATCATCTTTCTCTTATCTAGTGTAGCCTAGTGGTTATGGTCATGAACTAGACTCCTAATGCCACTGAAGACACATTGTGCAGAGGGGCTGATGTACGTTAAATCTGTGAAAGTTCAAAGCCACCCTTCCCCTTTAGCGTGAAAGTTTTTTAACGTCGCTCTATAAAGTTGCACGAGGCTATTGGTAACCGACTTCCTAACTTTGAATTATGGTCAAGTGATGAGGAAGACGCCTGAACTGTCACCCCTCTCGTTAACTTCCACATCGAAGGGAGAACGTTCGAGCCTCGGCAGATTTAATGTGCTCAACGACAAGCTGTTGACATTGGCAAGGATGTTTATTTGATACACGGACCTACCTGTCCGCAACTACGCCGTGCATGCCTTAGACGACCGAGATGAATAGAATCCCTATTCAGGCCAATCATTAAGGGCTTTTATTCATGCCCATTGTTGTTTGCGATTTGCAGAACGATACGCCGCTGCATACCCCCTCCCCCCTTCTTAGAGAAGAAAGTTGTTTTTCCTGTTCGACTTTCTGAACGTTACTGAGAGAAGGTTGTTTTTCTAGCCTACTATTGCAATTGTTATACATCTACAGAAGGTTTGAATGTCATTGGAACGTTTTTCCTTTGTCGTTGTGGGCAATCTCTTGTTGAGATGATGGGTCTACTTGACACACGCGCCGTTTCTGTTTTGAATCACTGGTTGTGATTTATTGAGAATGTCTGAGTTAGATCCTCTATGGAATGAATGCATAATCAACCAGTATCGTTTGGCTGTGCTGCCATCTAGCGTTCAATTCCTGGGTCACTACATCGGCGACAAGCAGTTGACCTTAGCAGGAGTGATCGAGAGGGTGGCATCGAGAAGGATGCAATCATTATGGTATTAGCGTGCTCTGTGAATTCAGTTCTTAATCTTTGCACATGCGTTTCTACTATACATTTTTGTAAATATTACACGTTTTATTAATAGCTATGTAGTTACAAACAATAAAAAAAACTGAATTAATATTCATGATCGAAATACATATCATAGTTTTTGTTGTCGTGTATGACAAAGTGCAAAGGTGTATATAACAAAATAAAGATATAGTCTAATATTGCCAAATGCGGGAATCACTGCCGTGGCAACATCCTTGGCACGAACCGAGTATAGGATGTCCATCCTATAGTCATTGTCTATTTTAAAAAGGGCACCAAAAATGGAAGGACAGCTAAAATGGTGTTTGGGATCCATTTGCGTGCCTGGGCAGTTCCTGCATTCCACATATGATCTGGAACCATCGGGCAGAATCTCCATGCCCTTAAAATGCTTTGTCCTTAGTCTGGTCATTGTTGTCGTAATTTCTCGGTTATAGTTTAATTCTGGCAGCAAGAATTTTTTTTGTGGGTTTGAGCAGAGCTTTTGTTTTGCGACTGCGTTGGCATCAAAGACTGTAGTAGATGAAGTTACAGGTTCAAGTGTTCTGGCTTCATTGGCAAAGAAATAGGCCATCTAGTTCCCTTCGATGTCAACATGGGCCGGGATCCATTGAAAGGTGCATGATTTGCCCAATGCACCAATGGAAAATAAACGAGAATTGATTTCTTGGTCCCATTTTTCCTTTCTTGATGGCCTCAAGAGAAAATCTACAATCGGAGAGGACAATGATGCCGTCGGAATTAGCGATATCTGCCCAAGTAAGGTAAATATCTAGGGCTGTCCTAATTGCTATGAGTTCACACGTGAAGTTGGAAGCAATTTGCCCTGTGGAGACCTTGTGCTTTAAAGTTGTTTTATCTGGGTACTTAAAAAAGACACCAGATGTACCCCTATTGTACTCTAAGTCTGAAGAACCGTCAGTGTAGGCAGTTACTAAACGATGCCTCATAAGACTGATAATTGTGTCCATGCCTTTTCTTTTAACTGTGTCCTTAGATTCCTTTTTAGTGCAAGGTTCAAGAAGGTCCAAAAACATTTTGGCAGAGGGATAACAAGGTTCTTGAATGATGCCAAGGCTTGTGTGATTCAAGTTAATGTCGTTTCTTATGTCTTTATCAAACTGAAGTGTTGAAGATCTCTTCAACCTATTACATACTATAGTAAATATTTTTATTGGGGTCAATTAAGTGATCTAGTCTAGAATGACACATCTTTCAGTTTTTCTACGAGGTCTTTCAACGTCTGTAAGAGAGGGAAATCTTAACATTTGGTGGACCTTTGAGGGCCCCCTAGAAAGAAGCTGCGGACCCCCAGGGGTCCATGGACCACAGTTTAAGAACAGCTGGTGTTGGGCACATGTCCAAATCTTAAGCTGTCATAGGCTGACCAGAGTCCCAGAGAGTACAGTCAGGTGAGTCTGCGATACCAATTCGGTCAGATGGGATCTCAAACAGTCATGCCCTGCCAATAGTCTAAAACGAGCTACAGAAGCTTTTCTAGGAGCTTCAGGAATCATCCATTGAAGCAATCTCATGTGTCTATGATCATTGAAAGGACGTTTTGATTTGTGATGAAACCACATAATCAAAGAACACTAAAGAAGTCACAAAGTTGTAGCACATTTTACGTTATCCAGGGCACACCATGAGGAGGCTTGCTACATTACATCCCCATAAATTAAATATAGCTTTATAGTTTGTAGTTGACTCACACTTATTTTTAGAAATCAGAAGACAGATTTGTATTTATCATTTCTGAATTTTACCTTTTTTTTACGTAAATTTTAAAATTAAAGAATTTTTTATATCTTTTTTATAACTATCTCTTCCTTTCTCAGAGGCTCAACAGTCCAGGGTGGCCTTCTAAAGAAGCCTTTCCCAGGACAGCCTTCTTCCTGGTAGTGTTCTCCAATTTTTAGTTTTCAAAACTAGGAGATCTTTTTCCAGGCCATCAATCCATCTTAGATTTGGCCTGTCTTTTCTCCGTGGGCCAATTGATTGGGCATTGAAGACTTTTTCAGTGATGTGGTCTTTGACCATTCTGACAACGTGGCCTGACCACTTATTTTTATAATTATACTACTTTGCAAATTTCAATTAAAAATTTAATTAAAAGAATATTAAAATACAAATAAAATAGAAAAAAATCTGGAAAGATAATTATTATCATTAATTAAGACGGATTTAAAAGTTCTAAGAAATTTCATATTTAATCTAAAGTGTGTACAAAAAGCAGATTATTAAATTCTCCTTTTTTAACAGCCCCAACATTCTCTTTTAATTTTCATTTTCTCGATAAGAATTCATCAGCCTTAGTTTCATCCCTTCTCAGGCTGTGCGATGTTAAGTGCAATTAAACCCAAAAGCGTCGTTGATCTTCTCATATTTCAATGTTTTGGTTATCAAGGCAGTGAAGCCTCATTTACGAAAAGAATCTAATAAAAAAAAACACCTTAAGAAACAAGAAAAAGATGGAAGGGGGAAAAAAATGAATCCGTTTAAAAGTTCTATCTTCAAAACCTGATAAAAAAAAATTCCTTAATGAGAGGTTTTAACGTACTTCATTAAAAATGAGGTATGAACCGCTTGCGAAAATCGAACTTAATGGAAATAATACTAAAACCAACACTCATTAACTTAAACGCAAAATAAAAAGAAGTTTAGAAGAAAATAAGCTGCTGAATACCGTAGTTAACCGTTAATCGTTACAGCGATGTGATAGAAAAAAAAATTATTCTTGAAAGGGAAAAGTGGATAGGGAAAAAAATACATAATCAAAGAACACTAACGTTGGAGGGGGAAAAAAATTCGCCAAAAGATTTACTTCACGTTAAAACCTACAAAACCTGATCAAGTTGGAGAGGGAGGAGGGGAAAAAATTATCGTCTGCTTTTCTCATCTCTGTGGCGCTACCTACTGGGAACGAAAAATAAAAACGATGTGGAGGGGGAAAAAAATCAAAGTTGTAATTAATTACTTGGGCGCCATAAGGCTCACGTTGGGGTGTTATCTTAGCTAACAAAGAAAGCGATAAGAAGGTTGGGTCCGAGGTACAAACATAATGAGTTGTAATCGGTGCCCACTTAACGCAAAATTCTTTTCTTAACGCAGCGTTTAAAATATGTAAAGCGCGATTTTTTTTTCACCAAGCGGTAATTGCCAGCTTAAGGAAAAGGGAAAATACTTAGGTAGAAAAAAAAAAGACTCGGGAAAAACTTAAAAGAATCAGGGGAAAGGAACACAGTAATTAATTGACGTTAGAGCATATCGGGAAAAAGCACACTTATACCTTCGAGGCTAGAAAAATAATGAATATATTTTTTTGCAAATGAAAGTATACCATATTTATGTTTAAAAAACTGTTTGTGATCCTTCGAAGAAGGAAAAGAAAGAAAGAAAAAAAAATTTTCTCGAAAAAATAAAAAAGGCTTGATTTCTGTTAAATGGCCAGAGTTTTTTTTAAAAATTCTTTTAGTAGCCGTTAATTTAAGAGAGATATTTTTTCTCTTGCACCATTTTAAGAAGGATTTTACCAAATCAGAGCTGATGTAGGTAAACATTATAGGCTTTGGAGAGATTTATTTTTTTTCTCGGGTGTCTTTTTTTTTATTCCAGCGGACGGAGCCGTAGATAGTTTTTAATCGCTTTGAAAACAACATTTTTGCGCGGCGTAATTTCTTGCTTGATAAGCTTTTGAAATATGAAGGTAGTTCGAAAATACAGGAGATATCGCGCCTCTCACAAGTTTTTACGTTCGGCTATCAATAAAAATTGCCTGCAAGTTTACCACTTGCAGTATTTATCAACGTCAGGAATAAAAACTTTCGAAAATCGATGTTTTCGAATTTCGATAAACCAGTTTCGTGATAACCGGTAAACCAAAGTTTTGAAAGTAGCGTATACATAGACTGATAAATGGCTACCGGGACTAGAAGATGAGGTACGAAAAGTGTGAACATAATCGGTATTTTCTTTAGATCCTGTGCTTTTTAAGAAAACGGCGAAAAATTTTAGATCCTTACACACAGCTGAAAGTATTGAAGTATATTTTAAAGCCTCTTTCCCTTATTTTACAGTTTAAGAATATTTACGGTAATAATTTGAATATATTCTTTTGCAATATAAGTATTGCCACTTATAAATGGATAAATAAAATTAGGAATACGTTTTATTTTACAAGCCACACAAGACAACAGTGAATAGTAAGTTGAATAAAAATATTACTAGGGGTGAAGACAAGGGGGAGAGGGAGGGCTAGGGTCTGGATCCCCTTCCTCCATAACCCTTGATTTTATTTGATTCATTATAAACCTATGTATATAGTACGTAAAATGAAAAAGATATTTGATATTAATAATTATTTTTATAAAATATATATATAATGCTAATTATTTAATCAACAATTGATTTTTTACTGTTTTTTGTTCCCCAAAATTGACAAAATCGAAGGAAAATGTTGGACGGCGTATTGGAATATGATACGAGAATGGTGGACTTCGACCCTGGACCCCCCCCCCCTGAAAAATTCCTTTGTGCGCCGCCTTGTTACCTATGATTAATTTTCCTATTGTTAAAAATCTTCTTCGCCATCTAATTAAATAAAAAAAAATTATCTAAATTAAAATAAAAAAACTGGATAGGTTATTTAATATCATAAAAGTTGTTCTACCTTTTCTGATAAAAATTATTAAACTACATTTTAACATGAACACAAAACAAGTTAACAGAGATCATTACATTGCGCGTCTTCTCTCAAAAACAAAGAGCATTTTTCTGTTTACATAGAACACAACTAGCACCCTCTGGTGGGAGATAGCACGATTCACGCATGTTTTGATATGCTAGGGTTTTTAACACTTATTACGTTTCCAACATGATCTTCAAATAAAAAAAAATTTGTTTCCCTATTTATAAACTTTAAATTATATTAAATTTAAAAATTGTTTTTATTTGTTTACTTATATAGTCAATCTCTTTGTATTTCCAAATACTGTCTTATATGTAAAAGTTTCTGTTCATGTATTTTGAATTTTTTGGCATTCATAATGACTTGAAAAGTACAGATATCCTATAAATAAATCAGAAAAATTAGTAAGAATGATAAATATAATCGTAGATATAATTCTGTCTTTTAACTAATAATTAATTACTTTGTAAAATTTTTCAAAAACAAGGTTTGGGCCTTTATAACGTTTATTTTTTTATAGCAATGATCTAATTTGAAATTTCAATAGGTAAAAAAAAAACTGCGATTTACCTAAAAGTTAACTCTTTATTTACGATAGCACTTTTTTTTAAAACTTAGAACTTATTTTAAAGTTCTTGCAAATGCCACCAAGTATAATGTAAGGTTTACAAAGTTAGTCAAATACCCTCCCGTATTTATTGAAAAATACTACTTCATTTATGTTTTTTTCCCCTCCTCTTTTCTTTTACATTGCTTCTATAGATTATTTTTTCTCGTAAGTTTCCACAATTTCATTTAAAATTTGTTTTTTGTTTTGATATACATCAGAATGAAGAAACTTTTTTTTAAAAGAAAATTTATATTTATGAACATGAAAATAAAAGAATTGAGGCAAGCATTTTAAATGCGAGCTTTATAAAACGTACTTCTATGTATCGGATTGGAAAGAATGAATTCTAAATGCAAAAATTGATTCTAAGCGCTCAAAAAAATGAATATTTGTTTAAAAAAATACATTTTTTTACCCTAAAAATAATATGCATTAGTGTAAAATTGTTAGATATGCATGTTTTTGTTTCTTAATTTTTTTTTACCCAAATCATCAACCATTTATCACATACAACATCATAAACTTATGCAATTGCTCCCAAAAGGCAAATAAACAATTGAAATTGTGTTGTTAACATGCATTCAAAATATTTGCATTGGGTGATTCTATATTGAGAAGCAGTGGAGTGCTATGAAGAAAAAAATTCGCGTGAGAAAAATTCAACCAGCAATTTTTTCACTGTAAACTACCTTATAAATATCTAAAGAAATCGTCTAATCGTATAATAAGAATTCAGTTTAAGACATTATTCACCTATAAGTTTTAAACATGAATATGTTTTACTGTTGATTATAATGGATTAAAATTAAAATAATTTAAGAATTACTTTATATAAAACAAAGAACTGAAGTAAGTTATGTGCAAAATAATTGTATGCTAGAAAATTGTCGCAACAATAACAAAAGGTAACCTTTCTCCTTTTTTGTCTCTAATTTCTAGAAATTACTTTAAAGTTTTCGTGAGAAGATGTAAACATTGTTAAATATTTTATATTGAAAATGGCCTAGTATATGTTACTTGAATTGCGCAATAAAGTGTAGAAAAACGACCAGAAAGCACTGATGGAAAAGAAATTGACATTAAAATGTCTTTAAAAAAATGGCACACATGTATAGGTCTATGAATATTTCCCCTTATTTAAGCATTAATTAAAAAATATTTTGAATATTAAAACATGATAACCTTTCGCTTTAATGAAAATATTGTTAAATTTTTTTGTAAAGAAAATATATTTGTTTTTTCAATTCCGATTATTAGTTTCTTGTTCAAATTTTCAATCGTTAATAAAATGCATTTTAAAGCCCTCAATTGATCTGAAATTTTATATACGCGATTATTTTGGATGACAATACAGTAATCTAATTATAGTTTATTATAAAATTAATTGATGAAAACTAATTATTCAAAGAATTACAAATACAGCCACGTTGGCATCACTTTTGGCGACTTGTGTCAAAACTTGAAAAGGTTTTTTTCCCTCACATTTTAAAGCACTCATTTGAGCTGAAATTTTCTATACGCTATTGTTTTGGGTAACAACATGAGAGATGATCTAATTATAATTAGTTAAAATTAATTGTCTGAAATTAATTATTTAAAGAATTAAAGATACAGCCACGTTGGCTTCATTTTTAGCGACTTGGGTCAAAACTTTAAAAGATATCCCCCCCCCCCCACGTTTCAAAGCATTCAGTTGAAATTAAATTTTACATACACGATTGTTTTGGATGACAATACGATACTTTAATGATAATTAATAAAAATTAATTGCCACTTAACGTTGTGATTCTGTCACATGTATATACATATTTATATTATTTGTAAATTTAATAAAAAGCAACTAAAATAAATTTTTTTTATTGATCTAGGTAGAAATTGACAATTTTTTTTTATATTACTGGTTTATTTCTCATTCCCTTTCAAAGATTGCTTCATATTGACCTTTTATCAGTTCATACTCTGGTTCACTTTTACCAGAATCATAGACACAATAAAAACTCCCCAGAAGAAGGAGAAAAAAACTGCTTTATTAAATTCGAATCTACGCTTAAAACTTCTCCGAGCGCCTTAAAATCACAATTCGAATTTCTTGGATTTTTTTTCCATCCATATATATATATAAATAACACAACTGCTAAAATTCATTCCCTCTCTTATAAAAAACATCCCTGCACTTAAAAAAAAACAATAAGAATTTTTCTCACCATCGCCAAAATAAAAACCGTCTCCTAATAAAAGATAAGGCACCTACATCTCTTTTTGCTCGATTCTGTTGACTTTTCTCAATCGGCGCCAAGTAAGGACGCACACTGTCAACAGGGCTGTGGTAATCCGCAAATGGATATTCAATCCTTGGCTAGATGAGAGAACCGTGACCAAAGGCCAGTCTGAGGGATCTGTGCGCAACGTTTCTCTGATCCGAACCGCGTCGATCTCTCTCTTCCCTATGTGCGCTCGCGTGATTTACGAGGGATTTTCTTTTTTCCCCTTTTTGTTTGTTTTTCAAACTACAGCAACTTTGATTTGGCGAGATATTTTCCCTCACCTTTTCCCTAAGCCTTTGCTTGAATGGGAAAAGGTTGGGGGTTGTCGGGATGTTCAAGGAGAATGGTTGGAGTTATGCGTGGGTTCTGATCCTCTATCCCTTATAAGCTGATGAGATATTAAAAATAAAAGAGAGTTTGATTTATAAATAATTTTAAACGAGTCACGAACAGATGATAATGTTATTTCAATTATTTTGATTGAAATTAATGCGTTTGTGATCCTGTAAGAGTTAAATTGCATTCATTTCCATGCATTTGCTTTTTTTTTAATGAAAGGGGATTTTTTACCCTACCGAGTTGAAGTAGTATGTCTAATGGATTATTTAGCATATAGATTAGGAGTGGAAAAAACAGTGGCATTAAAGTTGTTTTCCGGATAAAAATATTTTAATAAAGCCATTAAATTTTTAGTGCAATGTTTAAATTAATCTAGAAGATTAATTTAAACATTACAATCCTTACATTAAAAAATCTTTAAGCTTTTTTATTAAAGTATTTTATTTGAAATTCTTAAATAAAGCAATTTCCTTTATTTAATAGTATAATTTATGTATATAAATTTAATTAAAATCGTAAATACAGTGAAAATTGCTTAACATTAAACTGAAGGGACTGAAATATTTTTTCGTGTAAAAAGAATTTTATGTTAAAAGATATAGCGAAAAAATAAACATCAACAAAATTAAGTTTATTGTATTAAGGGTTTATTTAGGATGTTATTCTCTTTTCATAGATATGTATGTATGCATATATTTTAAAAAATCAACTAAACAAAACATTTACAAGAACAAATTTACAAGCAAAACACATTTATTGAGTTTTTGGAAAATAATCTGATATTTTTCTTTGCGTTGTTTTTTTAGCATCAAATTGTCAACAAATTGATCGATATCGTCCATTTTGTGTTCATTTCACCACTGGAATGTGCGTCTAAATAACTGCGCATACCTTTCATGACGTTCCTCATTTCGAATGACAGGAGCTGCATTATTCATTTCATTTTCATCGTCGAAGTCTGCATCAATGATATTTTTTGAGCTTTGAACAAACTCCAGAATGTCTTTGTCTGCCATAATTGGGGTTGTATACACATTATATCATCATCTGCTTCAATGAATTCTTTCGATAATACAATAGGACTGTCCAATCCGGCTGGTGTTTTCCGTATTTGTTCATTCCCAGAAAAGAAATCTTTTCGTGTTAAGAGAGAAAATGCATGGTAGTTTGTCGAGAGTTGCATTATTTCGTTATGGCCGATATTTCGTCTTAAGCGTTTTCGCGTAAAACGTATTTCTTTGTATATAAATCTTGCTCTTATAATTAGTTTCTTGTTTCGTAAATTGTTTTATTCTGTCGATTCTATTTTTTTCAATGAAGTCAAATTCACTTTTTTTAAGTTGTTAATGCTATATGAAAGGAAATGTAATAATGGAGTTCTTTCTCTCTTTGCAGGCATCGAGATGAGAGATTGGTATTGTGAATTGCAGTACACCCATCTTTTTTTCTACTCAATTTTCTAATTTACCCTAGTATTACTTAGAATCGTTGATTGTTTCACGAAAGAGTGAGAACGAAAATCAGTAAATAATTTCTAGTTTAATTTTTGGGTACAGAAAACTTGGTGGAAGTCGAGAAAATCATTCTTAAACAGTAATCCATATGAAGAGAACTCCAAAATTGAGACAAATTTGCTTAATTGGTTAAGCAGAATTGTATAAAGAATTCGAAAAACTAAAATACCAAAATTAAAAATAACATTTTTTTATTTAAAAAAAAGTTATCTTAAATTATTTCCGAAAGGGGTTCTCAAAACATCATTGCTGGACGAATATCTCCATTGGAGGATAACAATTTATTTTTATTGACGTTAACAAGTGCGCTTTTTATCAATATGTACCGACGAATAATTAGAGTCAGTTTTGTTAGCAAAATATTTTAATTTAAAGTACTAGAATCTATCTAATACTTTTAATTAAAATGTGTTATTCTTTTTTGAGGCAATATGTATGCGTTCTTAATTTTATTATAGTTATTATTTGTAACATGTGTAAATTAGATATTAATGTCGAACCTATAAGTGTTCAATATATAATCAAGGAAAATCGTTTAACACGAAATTGAGGGGGATTGAAATATTTTTCGTGTTAAAGGATATTGTAAAAAAGAAAAAAAAAACATATATTCAACAAAATTAAGTTAATTAGAGTACATTTGATTCACATAGATATGCATGTATGCATACATTTCATAAAAATCAGTGAAACAAAAACATTCATAAGAACTTAATGAAATACAAAATAATACACTTTTTTCAAGTTTTTTTTAAAAAACAAAACATTTATTGAGTTTTTGGAAAATAATCTCATATTTTCCTTTACATTGTTTTTTTTTGCATCAAATTGTCAACAAATTGCTCTGTTTGGGTTATTCATTTCCCCATTGGAATGCACGTTTAAATAACTGCGCATACTTTTCATGATATTCCTCATTTTAAATGACGCTGGAACAAGAGTTGCAGTAGTCATTTCCTTTTTCTCGTTGGAATCTACATCAATGATATTTTATGTGATTGAACAAACTCCAAAATGTCTTTGTCTGCCATAATTGGGGCAACAAATTGTCTGCCATAATCTACTGTAACGAATTCTCCCGATTATGCAGCAGATATCTGTCCATTAATACAGATACTTTCTCAAGCACCCCTCTTAAATCTGGTCTGCTCTGCTGGTGTTTTCCTTATTTTGATCATTCCCAGAAAGAAAACCTTTTCGTGTTAAGCAATTTTCGCTTTGTGTTAAGATAAAAAAGCATACATAAAAATGCATAGTAGTTTGCTTGGGCCGTTGTATTATTTTGCGTTAACCGATACTTTGCCAGAAGCATTTTCGGGTTAAACGTACTTCACTGTACATAAGTAATTTCATTTATATAAAAGTTCTTCAATTGATTTTTTATTACTTTTTTTGTATAGTTTTTTGGATTAAATACAGCTCTACTTCATCTTATACAATTAATGAATAACGTGATAAACATTCCCTTTTAACTATACAAATTTTACCTTTTTTAAATTATTTTTCGAGGGACGATATTTCCATGTAATAAAAGAAATA
Source organism: Trichonephila clavata (assembly GCA_019973975.1). NCBI lineage: Eukaryota > Metazoa > Arthropoda > Arachnida > Araneae > Nephilidae > Trichonephila > Trichonephila clavata. The sequence goes on from BMAO01016772.1 coordinate 32,909, forward strand.
GGCGCGTTTGCTTCAGTAACAAAATTATTTTGTGATCCCCGATATAAACTTTTTTTTGCTAATCTTTGCATTTTTATTTTCTCTTCTAAATTATGAATTTAAACATGTTATGCAGCATCTTGAGCTGAAATCGGTTATCTCAGGTTTTTATATGTTAAATATAAAACCAAAATAACATTAACGGCAAAATTGACATTGCCGTTAATATTCCTAAGTCATTTTACAAGAAGATTATGAAGGAAAGAGAATGGTGAAGTCTTGGAACCAAGAATATCTTACATCAAATAATGGAGCGTAACAAAGAAATTTTTTCCAACCATTAATGAGAGACTGTCCTGCCATCATTTTTATACTAATAACAAAATAACACAATTTCTAACTGGTCATGGCAACTTTAAGAAATACTTGAACAAATTTAATTTAGTTCCGCCATCTTCCTGTGATTGCGATATTGGTGGCGAGGAAAATGTAGAGCATGTGCTCCTTCTATGTTCCAAGTTTGAAAGAGAACGGAATATCCTAAGACTGGCATTCAAGGGACTTAATGTAAATTGGCCTCCGAATCTTCCTCACCTGGTTTCCACCAGAAGTACTTTTGAAAAGTTCAGTGAGTTTGTTATGAGTATTTGTAATTCTCTCCCTAACCTCAAAAGATTATTTTTATTTTTATTTTTTTTTAAAAATTTCTTTCTTTATTTTTTTTATTCCTTTGTATTGTGTGCTTAATACTTACTTTTCTAAGCCCTGTGTGATACTTTGTGGTGCACGGGGATTTATCATTGTTTTCAATAAAAAATATATATATATAAAAATCTGATTTAAAAAGCACACTTTTGTGATCCAATATTCACTTTTTATGATGTTTGAGAAAAATAATTTTTTAAATATCAGTTTTTTGCCTATTTTTAATGACATTGGAAATTGATTATTAGCAAAAAAATTGAACATTATATTTGAATAATGAATTTTTTAGGGCCTCTCGTGAGTATTTTCTTTAAACTAATTCAAATTTTATGGATATTTAAACAATAGAAACTACTGGTAAAAAAAACTGTTACCATTACATTGTTAAAGTCAAAAGTCATAAAACGAATAAGTTACGAAGAAAAGTATATAAAAAGGTGAGAAAACATGCAAATAATGTATCTGGTAATACGATCCTTTTTTTACACTCTTAAACTTCACTTTTGAAATATCCTTACCGACTGACAAAAATCATATAGCCAACATCTCTTTGCATTTCAAAAACGGAGGGTTTTAAGGAACAAAATTTGCCCCCCCCCCTTTAAAATCCACGTACATTAAATAAAACATTTTACCCAAACAGCTCGCTTTCGATAAAACTTTAAAAATTTCATGCCTCGCAGAGAAAAAAAATAAAAGGTAAAGAACATCTTTAAGCAGGAACCGACACAATCTAATGGAAACACATGAAAATTCTGAAGCACTAGATTAACCTGGAAAGGGAAATATGGATTTGGTAAGGGGTGGGGAGGGGTGCAGGTAGGTGTAGTGGAAAGGGGGAGTAGACGCGTCCTTTTAGTTTTACGTGTCGTACAGTGATTGGGCCAATTTTGGTCGTCATCGCTAATAGGCTTCAAATCCAGAGATCCGTAAGTTCCGACAACTACGAACACTTTGTCTGCGGTATTTAGTTGTTTTCCGCCTGCTTTAGGGTTAAGAAGATTTTTTGTTGTTATTATAAATGTCGCATTGCATTTTCACGGCGTCTTTTTGTTTTTCTCGCAATATCGAAGACGACAACTTGCTTTCATACATCAAATATTTGCAAGCTCTTCCATGAATTTCCTATAAAATTATTCTAAATATTCATAGAATATTTTTTCCACTTGTCTTGGATGTTTTATCCAGATGAAGGTTTGAATTTCTTATGATTTTCCTGACGTTTGAAAGGCTTTGGAATTTGTATTGAATCAGACTCTGCAATCTAAATTTATTGCAATTGTCCGTGTTATGTATTTGACATTGTAATTTATTTATTTTGTGTAAATCTTAACAATTTATAAGCAAAACTACTCGGAATAGAGTGATTGTAGTATTAATGGATGTAAAAGCATAATTTTTTCACTGCATTAAGAATTAAATACAAAAATTTTTTAACTTGCATTGGTGTTCTTTGCACCTGTTTTTATTATACCAATAATTCTTTTTACATTTAATACCGAAATAGTACAGTATTGATGTTTTTTAAGAAATGTAAAACGTTATTATAAATAAAAACTATAAAAAAGTTAAAGGTTACTGATAAAAATTATTAATATATTTTTGATCTTGGTTTCTATAGTAAACATAATTTATGAATTCTGCAAGCCAATAATATTTAGTTTCATACAAGAACAGATTTAAAAAAGATAAATTTATTTTCAAAAATTGATTTGCCGCTATAGAATTCTGCAATTCGTATTATTCTTCCTTTATTTTTTGCTTTGTCAACGTTCAAAAAGATAAAAAAAATTTTTAAAAATTATTCAGTACTGTTGTAGTTTTCTTAGCAAACCAAAAGCTTTGAAATATGCGTATGAAATACGCAGTATCTTTTCTATGTTCTGTAAAAAGCAGCTAATTTTTGAAGAGTGATCTGACTTCTTGGTTATATGAGAAAAATAATTCGTATTTTGTGATACTTACACATAAGTTTCTTTTTTAAAAAAAAAAAAATCCTAATTACACATATCTAATCTAGAAGAAATAGAAAACTCAAAATTTTTGAGATGGTGAAGACTTTTTTTTCCCCCATCGCGTTCAGTAATATAGTATATCAAACTCACAACCACTTTTTTCAAGGAGAAAATTCCTCAAAAATAATTTATTTATTATTTTACACAGAGAATTAATTTTATTTCCTTCTCATTTCTGACTCAATTTATCTATTTTTACCCTGTGATGTGTTTCATTATTCATTCCCTGTACTGCAATGCCAAATGGTTTGTCATATTACACGTTAAAAGGAAAAATTACGTATCTGTGGAATATCTCAAAATTTTAAAAATACTGTATGACAATTAGTTAATAAACATCATGAATTGGTACAAAAATTTGGACTTTTTTATTATTTATTTATTTATTATTATTTTTTTTTGCTTAAAAATGTGTCCAAATTCACCGTGTTTACTTGTGAAAAAGAGTCGTGGAACCCAGCGTGCTGAGATCTTTGACAGTTCGTGAATAATTTTACACTCACTGCCGTTATTAAAATCAATCCCATTCATGATTATTTGGATGGTTGCTCTTCGAATGAATAGGATAAATGCCTCTCCCATCTTCTCTATGGCAGAAACTTGCTTGGATTGTAGTCTTCCACTTCTTAGATCTCAACGGATCTAATATACATTAGCCCTTCTACAAGGCAGGTTTTCAATCACTCCATTACTCGAACTCACGACTCGACAGTGCCGATTACGAGTTTGGGATCATGGGCACTCAACTTCCATGGTTCTTGAACCACTGATATAAGCTTAGAAGTTTTATCAATAAATGACGATTGCAATCTATAAATGAATAGGCCTTTGTGTCCTCTTGAATACGGGGACTTTCGTGAATATCTTGAACTTGAGGAGAAAATTTATAAGAGTGAAATGCCCCTTGCCCAGATCAGAGCCCTCACTTATGAAACTGTTGAGAATAGATATCCCATTAACCTCTAAACCCATGTCTACACCGATGGATCTATGCTGAGCAAGGTACTGGAGTCTTTGTAACCATTTTGTTTTCTATAAGGCAGTGGAAAGGGATACTACCAATTTTGATGGTGAAGTTGAGGTTATATTTATTGCTTTGAATCCATTAAGCGCTCAGACGAGTTACTTTCCTCGGGCTGATAGCAAAGCCGCTTTGCAGGCTATCTCCAACAATAAAGTTTGCTCTTCCGAACGAATATATGAATGTAGAAAGATTTTCAACACTCTAGCTAAGTCAATTGTCTTGCAGCGGATTCCTGCTCATTGTGGCATCGAGGGGAATGAAAGAACCGATTTCCTGGCAAAAAAGGGAACGACTATTCTACAAACAACTAATAACTATTTGACTTTAAACTCTGTAAAACCCCTAATTAAATTAGAATTTTTTAAGTGGAGTTTTGCCTCCTACCTATCAAATGAAACTAAGGAGAAGGCCTGAGAGTGCCTCACTGGTTCAATGCCAGTCACTCCAGATTTTCTTCGTCCTGTAGCCGTGACGTTATTTCGTCTTTTGACTGAGCATGATTGTTTAAATGCCCATCTTTTTAAAATTAGACTAAAAGACACTTGAGCATGTACTCTTTGTGTCTCTGGAGAGTCCATGGATAAGGATCATATTGACAAAGGCACTACATTATTGTCTTTAACTCTATTGTTCTTAAATATTGGGAAGCTAGATCGAGACTAATGGCCTAGTGTCCAAATGTCTGGCATTTGTATGAATAAGTAAATCCATAAATGACAACAATGATAATTGCATTACACATACGTTTCAGTTTTTTAACAAGTTTTCGTCTAGTAATAAAAAATGTAGTATTTTGTCGTTAAATCTACAAAGGGAACCATGGTATAGGAACCATGTATTACAAGTTTTAATCTAAAAAATAAATTCGATAAGTATATATATATACACTCAAGAGCCAAAACATTATGACCACCTGTCAATAACGAGTTGGCCCACCTTTGGCGCGCAACACAGCTTCAACCCGCCTTGGCATGGATGCCACAAGTCCTTGGTAGATGGCCGGAGACAGATTGTACCAGATGTTTAAGCAACGGTCATGCAAATACGAGATATTGCGAATTCGTGGTCTTTGAACTCTGAGCTGCCGTCCCATGACATCCCAAATGTGTTCTATCAGATTGAGATCCGGTGAGTTAGGCGGCCAGGCCATTAACTGGAATTCAGCATCATGTTCATGGAACCACTCCAACACAATTTTAGCCTTATGACACGCGGCGTTGTCCTGTTGGAACATTCCGTTTCCAGCTGGAAAAACAGAGGCCATGTTAGGGTGCAACTGGTCCGCAATGATGTTCAGATACCCTGTAGCATTCATGGTCTGCTCTACCACAACCACGGGTCCCAGAGACGCTCAAGAGAACGTCCTCCAAAGCATAATACCGCCACCACCGGCCTGTGTATGACCTACTGTACATTGAGGGAGCAACCGTTCGTCTGGAAGACGGGGTATCCTGACACGGCCATCGGTGTGATGAATGACAAACCGTGATTCATCTGACCAGGCAACTCTCTCCCACTGATCCATGGACCAGTCGCGATGTTCCCGGGCCTAGCGCAGACGCAGTTGGCGATGACGCTTGTTCAGAAAAGGCACACGAGTGGGACGTTTGCTGCGTAGCTCCATATTCAACAGTGTACTCCAATACTATTCTACTTGGCCCTGCATTGTATTGGGCTGTTAGCTGAGCCACTGTCTGACTCTGGTTTTGCTTCACCATGCGAGACAGTCTCCGACGACCTTTTTCTTTGATAGCGTGTGGACGTTCAACACCATGTCGTCTACTGCTGGTTTCCCCGTCATTCATCCAGTTTGCATAAGTACCATCAACTGTAGATCGCGAACAACCCACGAGTCATGCAGTTTCGAAAATACTTGTTCCGAGCCTTCGAGCCATTACAATCTGCCCTCTCTCAAAGTCGCTTAGATCTGCAGCCTTTCCCATCACACACAGAAGTAAGTGAAAAAATGATTCTTCAGACTCTACAGCAGCAGTTAAATACCACTTCCCCCTGATCACGTGCCTTCCGCGTCATCCAGGCGAGTTCATTGCAAAATGTAGGGGTGGTCATAATGTTTTGGCTCTTGAGTATATATATATATATATATTTATAACTTTTTTAAATGTAACATAATATTGCAGATACAAATATTTTGAGGCCATGAAGGGTTTGCCTTCTTTAGGTAAGTATTAGATTTATAGCCCCTACATGTCAAAGTGATATTTTTTCTATCCAGTGGTTTTCATTGTCTTGTATAAATACTGATAATGAGTCTCAAGAATGTTTTAGCAATCTTTCTCTATTTTCGACTCATATCCTTGTCATTTTTATCCTTAAACACTTTTCTTAAGTTGTGGCATTTAAAAAGATTTGCCAAGACGAGATGAGCAATGTTTTTTTGGATAAATTAAAAAGTATTGTGCAAAATTAGGTCAAATATATCCTTCCCACCCAGAGGTAATATCCGCAAAACCCATTTTTGGCGGATCTTTACACAATAAAATAAACACGCTTGCCAAATTTCGAGTCTCTTGGCCTAATAATTCCAAATCAGAAGTCTCTATCTACACTTGTCATGATTTACATCCTCCCCTCAGAGTATCATCTCCCCGTCTACCGTTAAATGTTTCTGGACGTGTAGGCGGATTTGAATAATCGTAAGACATCATTGCAAATCACTATATTTATTAATGCTTATTAATCACAGAAGGATATAATATCACAATTCAAATTTAAGAGAAATAAAACACAACGGAGTATGAGAAGGAGTTACTACTAGCGGAACTACGGAATCGCAACCGAATCCACGAAAGATCAAACACGTACAATTACAGCTAAAACACGTACACGTATTCACAATATTCTAAATCACTAACCTTATCCTTTTAACATCGGCTGTTCCGTCGTGGTGATGAATTCCTTACTGGCTTGGTAGGATAATAGAGAAGGATCCACACTCGGTAATACGGGATCTTTTCCAATTTCAATCTACTGCTCCCCGGCGTAGCTCGTCACGTAACTGCTATCTACTACTGTCAACAACTGCGTGTTGATATACCGATGCTTCAATTGATTTGACTTCACTCTTCTAACTCTTCACTTTACTTTCTTGTTAACTCGCTAAACCAGAACTTATATAATATATCTCATTTGCATAAATCACGCTTTGGCTCCCGGTGGAAATTGGTTCAAATAAATAACATACTTTAAGGAAATATTGAGGAGGTTAGTGGAAACCGTATAGATCCGTCACAAACCCATGTCCATAAATTAAGGATAATGAAGTTCAGGCAAAGAAAGAGACAGAAGCAAAACAAATTTGACTTATTTGTAAAGTCTATTTATTAAACAAAAGATAAAGAGCAAAAAAGATGCTATATGTTTGACATAATTAATAAAAATTGCGATTTTTACTCCCTGGAGCAAATTTCAAAAAAGAACCTATTTACAAAAACAGTATAACATGATTAGTATGATAGTTAATACGGAGTATGTCTCCCGGACGATGCAATACAGGCCTTACAACGCCTACGCGTATCAAATTATCAATCTGATCTTGGGGAATATTACACCACTCATCAAGCAATGCCCTCCGAAGTTCCGATAGACAGGTGGGAGGGGGTTGATGGGCTGCAATTCGCCGGCCAAGCATATCCCACATATGCTCTATTGGATTTAAGTCCGGCGAGTATGCTGGCCAATCCATACGGGTGATATCCTCCGATTGAAGGCATTCGTCTACAATGTTTGCAAGGTGAGGGTGGGCGTTGTCATCCATAAACAGAAATTCAGCACCCATGGCATGCCGAAACAAACGTACATGTTGTTCCAGAATGACATCCCGATAGATGTGGCCTTTCATCGTTACACTCTGAACATGCAGGTCGGTTAAGGAACCAAGAATAATTCCTCCCCAAACGAGCCATCCTGCACCCCTATAACGGTGTCGTTCAATGGTGTTCTCTTGGTGGTAACGGGTACCTGGCGCTCTCCATATGAAAGTTTGGCGTGAATCAGACTGCAAACTAAACCTGGACTCGTCGGAAAACATCACACAAGACCACTGTTGCGGTGTCCACAATGCATGCTCTCTACTGCAGGATAATCGCAGGCGATAGTGAGTTGCGGTAAGGGGAACACATCTGACAGGCCTACGAGCATATAGACCAATGTGCCCTAAGCGCCTGTACACGGTCTGCCTTGAAACTGTCGTACCGGTAGCTGACGAGATAGGTTTGATTCTGTGCTCCATCTGTTTCTTTTGGCAGCAACTGCCAAATACCGGTCCTCATTCAGCGTTGTAACTCGGGGGCGACCTGTTCTGTAACATCTACTCACATTACCATCATCTTGGAATCGCTGCCAAAGCCTGGAGATGACACTCTGGGCGATTCCAAGTTCCTCGGATACTTGTAGCTGGGTACGTCCACATTCCAGTCGTCCTATAATTCTACCGCGTAAAAAATCATCCAAATGCTTCCTTTGTGCCATAACTACGCGGTTATTGCACTGAAAGGCTTTTAAAGCACTTGTGAACAATTTTACTTCTTTGCCACCATTCCTTATGTACCCCTCTCTTACACTCTCGTCATTGTGACGTACTATCCGCGCCATCTGGTGGTTTCCTGTAATTTGCATATACTTCTTCAAGATGTGTGTGATAATTCTACAGGTGAAAGTTTTATTTTAGAGTTCAATTTCTGTGTGATTCTGAATTATCCTTAATTTATGGACATGAGTGTATAACGACCCCGTAACATTCCTTGATTGTTGATTTCGGTAAAACCTTTTCTTAGCGCATCTCTACTGAACATAAGAAATATGCTTAGCAAATTTCAAGTCCAGGTCTTGTGCTTCAAAAACGGGAATATCTATCTACACGCTCCAGTAAGTTCCCTTGGGAGTAGAAATCCGCTTTTATGGGATTTGTAATGAACAAAAGAAATGGGCTTTTCAAATTTGAAGTCTGTTTGTCTAAGAGTTCTGGAGATCTCGAGATGAGTAAGTGAATGAGTCGCTATTCTCTTATATATAATGTAATATCGTGACCCCCAATTTTGCTTAATTCCTGGATATCGAGAGAGATCACACAACTTTGGTCAAATACAGTCTTAATTACAAATTAAGTTGGAAACGTTACACCATTGATATGGTATCAATCGTTCGCTACTCCACAGCCTTTCGGTCGGAGAAAAGATCAAGTCCGGATTGCGGTTCTAGGATCTCGAAGCAAATCCCAGTCACCTCCCGAATAGTCTCTTTAAACCCCCTGGGTGGGGCTCTTTCACACCCCCAATAATTTCCGATTGGCGAGGGTCTCGGATCTGCACACGGCTCCCTCTGTCTTGGTCTCAACCGTAAAAGGTTTCTCCGGCACAAAAGTCTGTCTCGGCTTAGATTATCTATGTCGTCTCACATCGTAAGCCATATGGATGGTCTATAAATTGATCTGTTACTTCGACACTGAAAATACACTCCTTACTGTTTCTTTTTCACAAAAGGCCGATATTCCTTCCATACAAGGGCATCCCGGCAAACGTGAGCGAGTGATAGAATGAACGGACGGTTGTCCAAAGCAGGTGTGTCCCTTCTAAAGATCACCGTAAAGAAAATGAATCTGGTGAACCTATTAGCCTCTGGGTGTCGGAGAAAAAAATGGAAAGGTAAAATCAGTGCAATTCAACATCTGTTTCCCCCCAGGGCTTCGAAAATGACAATAGGGGTAGTATACATCCATCTAATGAAGCGACGCTACAATAGAAAGAGATGTAACCAGTGGCGCACACACGGGGGAGGCACGGGTCCGGACCCCCCAAAGCCCTTGATTTTTTTTCGATTGATTATAATCCTATGTATATAGTACGTTTAATTTAGTTAAATGTTTGTTATTAAAACTAATTTTGTTAATTAATGCTAATTTTTAATTAATTAATTATTTTTTTACTGCTTTTTGTTTTCGAAAATCGATAAAATCAAAAGAATATGTTGGGCGGCGTATTGGAACATGGTACGAGAATAGTGGACTTTCAACCCTGGACCCCCCTCGCCTCTCCCTTGAAAAAATTTTGTACGCGTTACTGGATGTAACTGTTGAACTTTTCTTGATTTTCATTTCGTGTCACGTACATTTGACTAAACAATTTATTCCATTTCAAAATCAATAAAACTTTAAGCAAAGTTAAATGCTTAAGAAAAATTAAAAGAAAGGAAATGTTAAATTTTGCATACATTTCTGATTATATAAAGCATACAGAGAGAAGTATATGTAATACAAAGGGAAAACACAGGTTTGAGAAAACAAACACTAAATATTTTTCTTTAAAAAATTAGCTCAATCTAGGGTCGTGATTTAAGGAGTAGGTATTTATCTACTTTAGTGCTTTAAGACGGTAACATAGAGCTAAATCTTGCGTGATAGATTGGAACTGAATCTTCCAGATTTAGTTATCTTAACTTGTCTAACAAAAACATTAAGTAATACAAATAAAAAATAAAGAAGCATGCCCTCTTGTCCTCTGCCTCAGCAACAGCGTTAGGATGTTTTATGTCTCAACAGTTCGACCTTTCATCTTGTGTCCAATATAACATCCCAATTACCTTCGTCCTTATTCGCGTGTGACACTGTTAAGACAAATGACCCCGCCTGAAGGATCCAAACTCTACAAGAAAACTTTAGAGTGCCCCTAGGAACTTTCCTCGCCTTAATCGGATCAAGCAGCAACGAAATTGACTTTAAGCGGTACCTAAAAGTCCCTTTTTACCAAATTTAACTGATGGTTAATGGCCTTCGCAGATAGCGGAATGGACCTTTTGGACTGTGGAGGGATTGAAATTAATTTAAGTTACCGCCGCTTGCGCTTTTTAAGGGCCAGGTCCTTCTTTCGCGTCCTCTGGCTTTTTTGCCGGTTCTTTTTTTATTATTATTTCACTCCGTGAAGTGGCAACATGTTCTATCCGATGCAGTGTTAATCGGGTTAGCGGAAGGGGCGTTCGAGATGTAATGACGCTTTTCAAAGAAGAGAGGTTTCGTTTTTAAGGCATTAAGGACGCTGGTGTTGGAAACTTTTGCTGTTCTGTCTTGTGCCGGAGCGAGTCTTAAAAATGTATTAGTATTTTTTTTTCTTTTTATACTTTCGAAGGATTTGGAAAGTTGGAATAAAAATCGTTCGATCGCTGAATAGATTTAATGTAGCAGACCTTTTGAAAATATGTAACATTCGATAAAAATAGCTTGATTAATTGATAAAAATTTTATTTTTCCCTATATGATTCCCAATTTTCCCTATTTAATTCACTTTATATGAAAGGTCGCTTTTTTTAAAAAGTTTTATTATTCTGCGGTAATGGGGATTTAATTCTTAAAAACTCTCATTTGAAAAGAGCTTGATATTTGCGACGCAGTTATGGAAAAAAAACCAAATTTGTAATGTTTGGGGAAAAGTTATTTTAAGATTTAATGCAATAATGAGATTTTTAGAGTTTATTCGGGAGAGTTAACATAAAAATTGCCAACAAATTATAAGTGCCGATTTGAGGCATAATACAGTATAATTTGATGCATAATAATTGAATTATATCAAATTTTAAGTAGTTTTTAACGCTAGTAGAGATAATTATATTATGTTTCTAAACACGTAATTAAGTTTACAAGAGAATGACAATGAAGAATTGTTCGTATATAATTACTAGAAGCCTTTACAAAAAAAAAGAAAAAGTTGATAAGTTTTGAGTAGTCTCAATTTTAGACAATAAAAATATTTATAATATATATGCTAAGTTGATTTATCATACTTTCACAGCTATTCCTAAAATAAATTAGTATGCCCCAATAATTTTATTCAAATATTCTGATACTAATAAACCAATTTATGATTGTACCTAAATATTGTTACTAATACCTCATTTAATAACTTCATTAATTTATAAGTTATCGTATTTTACAAATTCCAAATAAATAATTATATTAATTGAGCTTACAATTTTGAAATCGTGCTTACTATTTAGGCTCTTTGAATATATTTATTATTTTATACTCATATTATGGTTTTTATATATTTAAACAATTGCATATTTTAATATTCTCAAAATTATTTAAACCGGGTTTTTTTCGCGTGCTTGATTTTATACAGTTTTAAATTGATTAATTTTTTTTTATTTGCATTCCTCTTTTTAAGAATAATTTTTATACGGACTTAATTAACTTCCTCTTCGCTTATAAGCTGGTGCATAACAACAAACATAAACAAACATTTAAAGAACGAATCTTCACCAACAAAAACACACGTCACCAGGACTTCAAAAGCAGCAATTCTAAGCTAAGCACTTCATAATCTGCGACAAGGCCATGTCATTATAAATATTAGTCACACCCATCCAAATTGAAGGACATCATCCCCCTTTCACCTCGAGAACTTACTTTTTCATTCTCCGAGCCCAAAAGAGCGTCTTGCACTGGAAGGGAAGAGTCTGAGGTGTTAGAGGGGGAGAGCGCGGCGGGCAGAGTGAAAACGCCGGATAAGATTCCCATTAATTACAGCTCAAGGCCCCCTTCTAACAATTCCCCCTCGTCTCTCGGCAACGGGCATTAATCTCGGGGGTGGCTCTGGCAAATTTAAGGGTCGCAATAATGGAAGCCCCAAATCGTCATGCGGGGGGAGATGGCAGGGGTTGAGGAGAAAGAAAAATGCGAAACGTAGGGCCAATTTGGATGCTAATTACGAATCCTGATGGATGGGAGAACACAAAGAGAGGCATTCTTCTCCGGGCATGTCATTCTCTCGTACACCCCCACTCCCGTTCTTTTCGGGTTGTTATTATTTTGGAGGGAGGAGTTGGCCCCCTCTTCTCCAGCGACGTGGGGTGGTTTCCCGAGAAAGTGTAAGGATAAGCCACAAAATTAAAATTGGTTTTGGGCATGGAATGAGGAGTAACACTTGATGCAGACGATTTTTTATGAGTGTAGAATGTTTTATTTTTTATTAATGTGCATATATTTTGTCATCGTGTTACATTACTGTGTAATGAAAAATATTGCAAGAAGGAAAAGTATAAGTATTGTAAAGAAAAGTGTCATTATTTAAATTGTTGATCAATTTGTATTATCACGTTGCTTGTTCGTTCGATATATTGGTTTTTAATGGTAATCAAAGCTTATGTTTTATTTTTTTACCTCCTGTTCTAAAAATTCTTCAGTACTTTTAGTTTTTTTTTTAAATGAGTTAAAATTTTGTAATGGTTAAAATTTTTTGTTTTATGTCCGTGTTATTATTTTAAATTTTTTTCTTTTGTTTCATACTTTTGATTTTCTGCTTCAAATTACGAACATATATTCCTTAATTAATTCTGTCATTTTTTCCCTCCTTACAACATCTCTGAAGAATTTATAATTCTTAGCATAAAAGTTTTTTTAATAAGGTAATAAAGAACAGGAAGTTAATTATTTAAATTTGGTCTTTCATATTTTCACTGTTTTGCAGTCGGATAATTGTTCTCATTATAAACTTATTCTATTGCTGCGATTAAAATTAATAATCGAATTTGTTAATATTGTTAGTTTGGAAAACCACATATATTCTCGTTACTAAAGATAAAAATATTACATTTAAAATGTGAAACATTATGAAAATTTTATAATTAATTCCACTGTAATTACTTACATATTTTTTGGAATATTGTGTTTTTTTCAAAATTCCTGAAATATTTCTTTTATCTTAAAGCAATTATTCATTAAATTATGTAATAATTACTTAATAAAAATAATTTAAGGCTACGTAGTACCATTTTTCAAAAAAATGTTTGGATACAGTAACAGTAAAAATAATTTATGTTTTATAATTAGGTTATATTATTAAGTTGATCCTATAAGTTAAAAGTCAGTCTGACCAGCCATTATTTTACAATTTTAATAACTTAGAAATTTTTGAACTTTTTTCAAACTTTTATAAAATTCTCATTTTTTAAAATTTTCTTTTGTCATTTTAATTAATTTATGTTTCGTGGATTATTGCGAACAAATGTTAGCATGGATTTGAAAATCTGTTTCGTTGTTGATTTTTAATAATTATTTTTTCTAGCTAAGCCTTGAAAAAACACAAAATTTAAAAAATATTGACTTAATAAATTTTTTTAAATAACTAGAGATCCCAGACCTAAATCCATACTAACTTTTACAGAACAGACGTTTGGCAGTATATACAAAAGATTTCAATACTCTATCTTGAACAGGAAAAAAGTCTTAGGGATTAGAAAACACTTACATCTTCAAAATTAAAAGTCTGAGAAAAACACATATAAAGTTTGTAAAGGCGTAAAACAAAAAATTAAAATGTCCATCAAGCTTTAATTTTTATTATGTTATTTCCCAATGTATTTTCTACATGAAAACACTTATTTAATTAAATATGACTGAAAACATTTTTGTTTAATTCAAAATATATTTTTGCATTATATTGATAGCATTTGTTACGACGACAGGTTATTCAGCTTAATCTTAACCTAATATTTTCACAAAAGTTTTGAAATGCAAAGCATTAATGCACACAATAATAATGTTACTAACTAAAACTAAAAATCGCCAAATTTGCACATGAAATTTATTTTTTTTCAGTTTTAAATTGGGGCAGTTTAGCAAGTTTGAAAAATTTGTTGCATGACTTTAAAATACTATAATATATTACTACAGTATGGTTACTATACTGGAGTTTGGTATATGATAAAAACATTCAGTTTTATCTACAATACTTGCATTCGGAAGTGTAATTGCAGTATCAACTGAAGTCATATTAGTCTTATTATTTTCAGTAGCATTCCATTCGTTCGAAATATTGTTTCTCATAGCAACCTGAAAATGTTTTGGTCATGGCATTTTTTCAACTGAAAAAAGTTAAAGAGAAAACTTCTAAGCCATATAAATTATTTTTAAAAACAAAAATTAATCTCTCTTGAAATCAAAATGAATTAAGTATAACTATGAGAACTCAAAAGAACTCAAAACATAATCAAGCAGAAATGATTTTAGTAATGAAAATTTAAATTATTAATTATTTCATACTGAAAGAGTTGATTGTACTCAAAAATATGTTTAATTACTTCAATTTAAGAGTGGAAAAATGCTTTAAAATGAAACCGAAATCTAAAATCAGAAAATTTCAAATATCTGAAGAACTAATTTGTTATCAGATCCGAAATTTAGTGGCAAGCTGCATAATGATATGGGCCATAAGAAAATACGAAATAAATAAATAAATAAAAAATCGGTATATCTGAGATTTGTAGGGTACCGTATAACCTTAAAGAAGAGAATTGTATTACAATGTTTCCATTGGGTATAAACAGGAAGAATTTATTTTCATCGCACCCCCCTCCATACAGTAACTATGGGTTGGTTTCGATAGTACGATACTTTGATGCTAAAGCTACAATACGACTTTAACCTCTTAAGAATCACCGGCGTATATATACGTCTAGCTCAGCTAGTGCGTAAATTGCCCCGGACGTATATGTTCGTCTTTCCGAAACACGATCTTTTTTGTTCACTGTAATCCATAAAATTATTCGGAATTCTTTGGAATGCAATAAAATGACCTTGAACGTTTTTGCGAAGGATTTACTTATTTCAGAGGATTTGCTTATTTTTGTTCTCTTTCTCCCCCCCTTATTCACCATATGCGTACATACGTGCAAAAAGGTGGCATTGGGGAGCGAATCGCGTAACTTTAAAACGGCAGTGAAGGGATTAATTATAAACCATACAAATTATCAACATAAGTGTGTTAGTTTTTGCATATAATTTTATATATGCCAAACCTGTGGGAGTCACTGATAATTATTAATCTATTTTTTAACTTAGTATTGCTAAATTACTTATAAAATACATTGTACAGTACTGATACATTTATATATGGATTACATCGATGTAAATGTTTTTTTTTATTATATCAGAATGCATTTCTTCTGTTTACTTTAAAAAAAACTAATAATTTTCTTTAAAAAAAGTAATCTTATGTTTTCGACATTTTAATATGCTTGCGCCCCCTCCTAGAGTTTTCACGCCCCTTTAAGGGAGCGCGCCCCACAGTTTGAGAATCACTGGTTTACATTTCTACAGTTATTCCGGGGTTTTAGCAATATATCAGTTCATCTGCTTAAAAATTACGCATTTAATATTGTTGCGTGGTAGATTGTTTTCATATCCTAGAAAGATCCATGCAATTAATATGTAGAATATATATATATTTAAATCTTTAGTCATAATTTCGCTTAAGACGGATGAAATTCAAAGTCACTGTCAGATGTTTGACTTCAATGTTGCTTCACTGCATTATCTTTATACAAGCTGGGAAGACTCTTTTATGACCTTCTAAAGCTTTCTTATTTAGTAATCTTCTTTAGTCTCATTAACTTTTCATCATCTTGCCTGTATGTCAAAGTTTTAAAAAGCAAGTGAGATATAGTAGTTAATGTACAGGGTAAATACAAATAATGGACCTGATTTTAAAAAATCATATTAGAAACTAAAGCACATATTACGATAAATGATGCATGAAAGTAAAGAGAAATATACCAAGTTTTTTTCTGTTGTTAATGTTCGATGTGTGATCCTTTTGTTACACGGTATATGTCCAATCTGTAATCCAGTTCGTTCTACGCATTTAATAACATCACTATATCAATGGTTTGTAATACTGCACAAATGCTTATTTTTTTCTATGTCAATTGCAAACAATACGGCTTGAAATTTAAATTTTTTTTCTTAAAAATTTCCATACTGTATTTTGGGGCATTTCAAGTTCACAGGCGGCAACTCTCGTAGACTTCCGAGGACTTCTAACAAAACCTCTGCCTCACTCTCTCCATTGCTTCTTCCGAGATTCTTGGGCGGCCGCTTATTTCTTTTTACACAAGCATCCTGTTTATTTAAATTGTTGATACCATCGCAGAATGCTCTTGTTGGTTGAAGCTTTTTTTCCGTAGCGATGTCTAAATGCACGTTGCACCGAAATAACTGAAAAAACACGTGCATACCAGGGACGTCTTAAGGCATGGGCCAACTGGGCCCGGGTCCAGGGCCTCATACTCAGTGGGGGCCTCAAGTGGACCCAGGGCCTCAAAGAATCTTAAGACGTTCCTGGTGTATATTCTAATACGCTAAAATTCTCTGTCATTATTACCATGCTTGGATCTTGAATATGCTGTTGGTCATTGATGGAAAAAAAACTTGGAATGTTTCTCTTTACATCCATGTATCACTTATTGCAACATATATGCAATAGTTTCGAAAATATGATTTTTTAAAATCGGGTTCATCATTTGCACTTACCTTGTATATTAATATTTAAAAAAGTTAATTTGTGCTGGGAAATAAGCTCTATGAGGCATTTTCTCGCTGGCCATTGATAATTATTTCACAGTTACTTAAAAATTACAATTTTTTAAGCTTCAAATTGTATGTATAAGTTTTGTTATTAAATCTAAAAAAATCAACAAAGCTGATATAACACCGGAAATTTTCTATGAAAGTGTAGATTTAAATTTAAGTGGAAAAATTGTATTTTTTTCATTGAAATCTGCATATATAAATTTTTTGTGTAATTTAACTACTGACATATATATATACTAGGAGATATGATTTGTCGAAATACAAGCAATTCTTTCAACTTGTTAATGCTACAAAAATGCTCTGCATCGATATGAATATTTTGCTTTATTGGTGGTATTCCATAACTCAGAAAGAATAACTCTCTATATATATCAAATAACTTTTACCGTACAATATTGAACTCAGGAAACTTCATTTTGTGCGTTGCATATACATACCAATCTAATTAACAACGATAGAAAAATCCAAAACAGAAACCACCCCCACCCATAACCCCTTACCATCCCCAATAACGCCAAAACTCTTCCTTTGCATCGTTTTACTTATTCTCTTAGCCAATTATTCAACCTCGCACAGGGCACC
Source organism: Trichonephila clavata (assembly GCA_019973975.1). NCBI lineage: Eukaryota > Metazoa > Arthropoda > Arachnida > Araneae > Nephilidae > Trichonephila > Trichonephila clavata. The sequence continues at coordinate 50,592 of BMAO01016772.1, forward strand.
GCCCTGTGATTAAGCACTATCACCCAACATAAGGAGTTCACTTTGAAAGAAGAATCACCAAACCATCAAGCAAAAGCTCCAAAAAGAGAAGAAAAAATTCAATCCACCCCTTCCAAAAAGATTCCGCAAATGAGGAATCTCAACACCGATAAATTTCAATTATTTTATAATTCCTTAGCATTTGGAAACGCTGGAAACTTGTCGTTTGGTACACCCCCTACCCCCAATGCTTCCCTCTGCCACTAAGGCAAACCGCACTTATCACATGCTCATTGATTTCCCTCAACCCCCTTCTCAAGAAGGGAGGAAGACCCCCTTTCCCCTCAATCTTAGTCTGGTAATTAAAATTTCTTCATTAGGCTACCCTCAACTGGGTGCAGAGCGGGGGTGGGCAAGAGATTAACACTGTCGTGGCCGAAGAACTGCTCCTGTAATTATAAAGTCCTTCTCTTGAATACTTGCATCGAATAACACCCCCATAGCCTTAAAAGTCGGCCGAGTATTTAATACATTTTTTTTCTCGTTCTCTATCTTTATCGTTTGCTATTTTTATTTTTAACTTTTCTCTCTGTGTGTGCATACTTTTGCTCCTGCTTTCGTCGATGAGTTTCCCTCCTTATCTTTTCTTGTTTTGTATTTCGAATTTTTTTTGTTCGAAGGAAAGAGGGAGGGAGGAGGGCAGTAAGGTCGGAGGGTGGGTTCATCTTCTTCTTCTAGCACTTTCTTTAATTTCCAACTTTCTGACTTCTTCCGAATTGTCAACATAGTCACAAATTGTGAGAAGGACGGGAAAGTGTTCGTCTTCCCCCTTCTTTTTGGAAAGAGAGGAAGAGAGCTAGTAAGGGGTGGCGGAGCAAATGAAAGTGATTGAGTTGAGTTGTAACATGACCGGTTATTCCCTTCTTTTCGATAATTTTTTTTCTTTATAATCCTTAGCAGATGATTTGGTGAATGAATTTAGTTTATTTTTCATTAAATAAACTTTACTTCTCTTTTTTTTTTATAAAAGGATATCAGTAGGAATCTAATTAAAATGGAAAGTTAAATTTTTGGGAAAAATGTTTCGCTTGTTAAATTTTAAATAAATATTTTACTTTACATTCGCTGGTTTATGATAACAATTTTACAGTGTTTAATTGCAGATTATATTTAAAATTATTTTAAATAATCTTCGACGAAATAATATTTTTAATCTCCCCCCCCCTTCTAATTTAAGAAAGACACGATGAAAACATTGGAATACCTTTTATTTCAGTAAATTTATACTTGAAAGTATTTAAATGTGTTCATGTTTAACTTATCTTGAAAAAAAAATCTAAATACCCTGTAACAAAAAATAATTACCAAAAAACTTTAAAAAATAAAACCAATAATACTACATGTTCGCATAATGACATCCAATAAAATTATTTTACAACTTACAATAAAAAAATCAGTTTAATATTTTTCCTCACTCCTAATTCAACTAAATATATATTAATCTTATTAATTGTATATTATTTGAATCATATTTATTTCGAGAAAAAGAACGAAATTATATTGTATAAAATTATTACTGAAATATTTTATTAATGCTGTATGCATAACAGGCTAAAGCAGAATATTTAATATTAAATGATCTATGAGTATTATTCATAAGGTATTTATTTATTCATATTAATAATATGCTTGCATATTATATATCATATGAATAGTATTAAAAAATTTGTAGAAAAATAAATACGGATATGAAGAGAAATCTTGTGTTGATTTTTTTCCCCGTCTCGCTTGGAATGACATACTGGTTGTTTCTGTAAAACTAGCTTTCTTACAAGATGATAACCATTGTAAAAAAGAAGCAATTCAGTATGATATCATAAAGAACACATGATTTTCTTTCAAATTAATGCACTAATTTCAACATACACAAGTGTTGCAATTGATACAAAACGCATGTTATTTTATTCTTTTATAAGCTATTGGACAGAAAATTTTATTTATATAATAATAAAATCATATCACTTATAAAAATATATTTTTGTTTTTAGAAATTCATATTTCTGTTAAGGGTATTTCAACATTCGTTGATTCACAATATATTAAAGAGTAACACAATCTTTTAACAGCGTAAGTTACGACTTTCCTTTCTTTAATCTGATATTAAACCAAGGATTGAAACGATATTACAATAATAATTTTTGTTGCTTATTTCAAAAGGATTTCCATTTGCTGCTTAATATTTCAATTGAAAATTGCAGTAAAGTGTATTTATACAAGTTTAGGTATTATATTGACTTAATATGTTTTAGAAAATATTTTCGGTGGCAAATTGTGGACCTTTGCAGGGTTTTTATTTGATCCTCAGACCTGCCGGTCTATAGCTAAGCCGTGCATGCCTTAGACGACTGAGACGAAAGGAATCCTGATTCAGGCCAGTCGTTAAAGGCTTTTATTCCTGTCCTTTGTTGTTTGTGACTTGCAGAAGAAGGCGCCGCTGCTATTTCAAGGGTTTCTTACTTTCGTCAGTTTTTAGTGATTTTATTTAAGATAGAATTTTGAACTTCAATAACAGAGTATTAAAAAGTTTGTGTGATAAATATGATTTTGATAGAATTCACTCAATTAGAGCTATCGTAATCAAAATATCGGAATTTTTAAATAAAGAATTATGTAATAAAATTAGGATTTTTTAAAGCTTTGATACATTTTAATTTTTTCTCCGATGGGGCTGCATTTTAGCAACTTAGCCTTTTGCAAACACGACAAGTCTTCAAATGCGAGAGCCATTTCATGGTAGCACCATTTAGTGGCGACCTCTTTGCCAAATTTGGACACTTGAATTAGTTTTTAATTCAAGCTCTCATCGAATGCTAAACATTGCCGTGTGATTTAATTTTGTCGAGAGTACCAGAGCTAAATTGATACTCAAGAGATCTTTTACGTACCACATAATCATACATGCTTACCTACGATTTTCGCATCCAGAAAATCTATCGATTCCAGCCAGGGTCGAACCCACAACCGGAGAGTTACGAAGCGGGCACGCTTCCTCTAAGCCACCAGAGCCAACACATTTCAAAAATTGAATTTGCGTATTTAAACAGGTAATTCGTGTCCGGAAACAATTTTAAAACTATTTTTAAACCATCTTATTCATTATTAATTGTCTAACAAATAATTTGCGCTTACTTTCTTTTATAAAATTATTGTAAAACTTTTACAAAAAACAAATTTTCACAAATTTATTTCTTATTTTTGAATTTTTTGCTTTATTTAATTTTAATGGTATAAATTAAATTTAAAGCAATTAAAAATATTAAGCTTCCCCTGAAAAAAGTGACTTTTTTAAAAATCCTAATCTAAAAAGAATCACGTAGCAAGCTCTAATTACTTTAAGCACAGTAACCCCCCTCCCTCCCAAATGCGTAGCTTACAAATAAATAAATGAAATACTGTAAGTATTTATGCACTATATTAACAATAAAAAAATGTTCAAAATGAATTATTTTGTAATAATCTTGTGTCTTTTTATCTTAACTAACTTCGTACTTTTCAAAGCTTCTTTATTTTGTCGTGTACATTTTTCTTCTTTTGTACCTAACATATTTTTTTTTGTGATTTATATGTTGGTTGAAAGTTGTGTTATTTCAAAATAATTCTTGTTATTTAAAATTTAAGCTATAATAAAAAGATATTTGGAATTTTTTAATTACATTGTTAAATTCCAAATTATTAATTTGTTTTCTCTGTTGATAATTTTATTCAAAATCCTACGTATCGAATTCCTCCTTTTACGTGCACTAAAATAAAAAATAATTTTTATAAAAACATCATTTTTTTAAAAAATATTTTTATTACTAAAATTATTTAAAATTGAATTACTAGAAGTCATTTGACTTGCTAGAAATTTAAACTAATTAATAGTATGAAACAAGACTCGCATGTGACATAAACTCATATTAAAATTAATCCTGCAGAATTTTACAATTTTGAGCTAAAATTAGAAAATTTTACATTCTGAATCCCATGCTTCTAAACTCTAAAAATATTTATTTCGGAATTACATCAGAACTTTTTTTTTTAAAAAAAAAAGGGATTTATTAAAATAAATATGTATTTATATCTGAAGAATTTTCTTACATAATTATAACAAAATCATATGTGTTGCATTTGCTTCTCCCAAATCCAGTTTTAAATAGATTTGATTAATTTTTCTTTGACGTACTGTCTGCGACTTTCTCCAGTTTTCCTCGCCAAAACATGCCTCCTCTTAATACACTAGGTAGTGAAATGAAATGAGAATGGCAGCAATCTAGAAATTGTTAAACAGTAATCATCTATTGGCCGGAAGCCCCCCCCCTCCCTCTGACACTCTCCTCCGCATCTCCTCACGTGACTGACGAAACGAAGGAAGAGCCCCCAGGTCTCTCTCTGTCGAACCCCTCCGTCCACCCCCCTAAAAACTGTCGACTTAAAACTTTTAACCGTTCCTTTTCCCATTCTGCAAGAAACGCTATTAGCAAAATCCGATCTTATTCGAACAAGTCCTACCCTCGTTGCCATTCGGGAACACGTTATTAGAAAATATCGGAGTCGGGAAAAAGAGGGTGTGCGGAGGGTGGTCGGGAGAGGAGGGAGGCCCGAGATTGAGAGAACCCCGTGAAGGGTTGAATTTGCCAGGCAGTTGCCGTAACACGACACAGTCGCTACTTCTCCGCCATGATTAACAACCAGGCGTCAATAAGCAAAAGGTCTCAAATTGTCGTCTGTTGAAGTTCGTGTTCTTCTTCTTGCACCCCTCTCCTCCCCCCTCATCTTTATTGGCGCGCGATTTCGCAAACTTTTAAAGCTCAACCCCTAGAGCCATCTTAGCTCTTCTCCTTTTCTTTCTCCTCTCTTCTTTGCCTTTTTATTATTATTTCTTCTTTTTTTACACTTTCTTAACGCTTTTTTTTTGTATTTATCTATATTTTTTTAATCTTTCATCATTCTTCTTCTTTTTCTTTTTTTTTTTAGTTCTTTTTCTCACGCGGTGTATGTGATGCCTTACGCGAGAGTTAATTTCTTTCTGGTTCGTTTTATGCGTGAAGGCTTATAAATATTGCCTTCCTTACCTGTCAAGTGGAACGCGGTAATAAGTCGCGCTTTCGGTGATTGGTTGGTTGAGAGGCACACACTCAACTTGCAATTGTAACGCAAGAACCCCCCTCTCTTTTTATTGTGATTGCCTGGAAGTTCGAACATTTTTAATAGTGGAGGTTTGAGGAATGAAAGTGTAAAAGAGAGAAAAATGGAGAAAAAAAAAAGTGTTCGGAGGGTTTTCTCGAAGCTTTATGATATTTGAAATGTTTCTCTCCACATGGGGAAAAAGTAATTTTTAGACGTGTTGGAAACTTCTGAAATTATCACGGTCGGAATTAATATAAAATTGAAGAATATTTTTTAAATATAGGAAAGTATACAGTTAGGTGTATTTTATCTTAGGTAAAAAGTTAATAATCATAAAAAAGTACTTATAATAATGCCGAAAATTATTTTTTAAATGAATATGAATTATTTTTAACTCCTAATTCAATAAAATAACTTAGAAATATTTAATTGTGTAAACTCATTTTTTTTTCTTAATTTAATATCAAAAGAGCAGTGGAAATGTTCAAACCAGTGAAAACATATGAGATATTGATGATAAAATATAATGTTTTTTAACTACTTTCCAAACTATTTTTTAAACTATCCCTGCTGGAATTAATATAAAATTGAAGAATATTTTTAAATTAGGAAGTATATTGTATGTGTATTTTATCTAAGGTAAAAATTTAATCATAAAAAGTATTTAATAATGCTGCAAATTATTTCTTAAAGAAACCGACTGGGTGTCGTAGCTGGTTTATCGCTGGCCTTGTACACCTAAGGTTGCGGGTTCGACCCCGGTCCAAGTCGGTGGATTTCTAGATGCAGAAAATCGACAGTGGCAATGTCGCATGATTGTGCGGCATGTAAAAAACCCTTGAGTGCCTGTTTGGCTTGGGTACTCTTGGCAAAATTAGTTCCTTAGTTCTGTTTTGCATCGTCAGAGCTCAGGTGCCTCCCTTTGTGGAGGAAACTAGGCGTCAAAATTACATTGCGGTGATTGGTATCCTTCTATACGGTGCCGCACTTTAAAAAAAAGATATACCAGCTCCCGGGGAATGTATCAGGTCTGCATTGGCAAAACACCAACCCGCACCCCCATTAGAAATTTTTAAAAAAAGTTTAAACGAATACGAATTATTTTTCTCTCATAATTCAGTAAAATGATTTGGGAATATTTAATTGTCTAATCTCATTTTTTTCCCGTAATTTAATATCAAAAGAGGACATTTATAATTTTATGAAGATGAAATAATAATGTGTAAAAAAATTAAGCTAGATTCCTTTAATTTATTTAAAAGAAAACAGTTTTCTTTATTCATTTAACTAATAATGAAATGTAAATTTTCATTATGTATGTATATTTCAATCATTCTTAATAAGTACATTTTTTCTTGGTTTCGTCTTTTTTAATACCCATAATAGTTCTACTCGTTTAATTTTGTATAAATTAGATAATGTTAGAGTGGGAATATATTATATTTTGGCAACATGAATGCAAAATATGATAAAATGCAGTTAAACTCGACTACTTTACATTGAACATATAATTTTGCAATTATTTTCCTCATAAAATGTAACAAAAAAAACCATAATTTTCCAAATAAACATACACGAAGTTTATTTTCAAATTTCCACCATTTTCCTGCTTACAATAACTAAATTTTATCATAGACAACAAAACAGGGAAGAAGAAACTTCTGAAATCAAATAACCTTCTCCTTTATCTGGGAAATAATAAATATGATGAAGAAACAGACGTTTAGGCGGATTCAATCACATGGAAGTATTGACTGCTGATATAGAAGGAATCGCAGCAGCAGTTCTATCCGCTGATCCAGTAACGTGAAATCATGCTCGGAAATCTGAAGCATAACTGGAACGAACTGCTTCTGTAGATCTTCTCATGATTCTTGTCTTTTCTTTCAAGCACAGCTGCTCTGAAAAAAATTTCTTTCGACTTTTTGTGTGCACATTGAGGCAAAAAATTATTCCGAAGAAAGTTGCGAAAGAAATAGACTGCTGACATTTAGTTATTAATAGTTTCAGTTACTGATCTTTACATAACTTCTTGTAACGGTATTCAAAATGTAATGATAATATATGTATTCTTAATTATTAATAACTAGTTTTTCCGCTTTATGTATTTCTTACCAGAGGAATACTGTACATTGAGCCAGTGTTTCTCAAACTGTGGTGTGCGTCCCCTAAGGGGGAGTGATAACTCTATGAGGGAGTGAGAGCATATTGAAAAGTCAAAAACAAAAGTTCATTTAAAAAGTTTATTAATTTACTGAAAGTAAACAACGAAATACATTCTGACATAGTAAAAAATAGAATACACATTTACACTGATCCAATACACTTATAAATGTATCAGTACTGCACAATGTATTTTATAATTAATTTAACAATACTAAGAACCAGTTTTATAATTACTAGTGATCTCATGGGCTTGTCGTACATAAAATTATATGCAAAAATTTACACTTATCTTGATAAGTTTTACAGTTTATAATAAAGGGCCGATTAAAAGTTACGCGATTCTCTCCCTAATGCCCCCGTTTTCCACGTAAGCGCGCGAATGTGATGTATTGAAAGAGGAAGGGGGGGGAGTGAATATTAACGTCCCACTTGTTCAGCTACACGAGGGCTTTTGGGGACGGCCCGCGTAATTTTGAACCATGGTCAAGTGACGCGGACGACACCTGAGCTGGAAAAAACTTACGATCAGTCCATAAAATAATTAAATTAAACTTCGTTTTGTAAAATTAACTTAGCTTGGTAGGCCACAGTGAGGTTCTAGTTTAGAAACTGTTCTAATAACTTTATTATAGTTTGAAATTAAAATATTCATTCCTAATAACTAATTCTGTAACTCTGAAAAGACATTTTCAAGCATCTAAACCCAGCGCGTTTCACATACACATATTTTTGATAATACAAATATGGTAAATTCCTTTTATTGCATTACGCTTAGGTATTCGAACAAGTCGAAATAACCAAATTCGGTCAAAACCTATTTTTTTGTTTTGTTTTGTTTTATTTTATTGAATCTTTCGGCTTTACAAAACATGCTTTTTTGCTTCTATGTTACCTAGAGGCCAAGTTACAATCAGTAGAAAAACCGGAAATAGATCTTTAATCTAACTGAAGTGGGCATTTAAATTGTTCAAAATCTATCATGGAGAGTCTCATAACTTAAAAATGTTACAAATGTATTTCTATAAAACTTTTTTGAACCAGGTATTTATACTATTTTTTAAGAAATATACTAAAATATTTCTGTGTGAACATTTCTGAGTGATGGCCTGGTATTTAAATAATGGTCTCACAAAGAATGTCACATTTTATTATAATATTTACTAATTAGCTTTAAACTTTTTAAATTTTATTAAAATTTTAGCAAATTTCCTACATAAATACATCTAATTTGTTTTAGTAATAGTTTTATGATATAAGTTTATTACCTTTTTCTCTAATTGCTTTGAAGTTTTTCAGAAATATTGCTAAAACTTCACTTAAATTGTGATTTTTGCAAAATTTAGATTATATTTTAAAACACATTGTTAGATAAATACTACTATTTATTGGTATCAATTCTAAAAAAAGCATTTATAATGTTTTAGTATGGTATTTTTTTTTTAAAAAAAGTACTCCAAACGTGTTTGAATACCTTAACCCAATGTATCAAAGAATTAAACAGCTAAAATAATCAGAGTATTTCTAATATACAGGCTTCTTCAATTTCTCTATGTTTTTTTTACTTTAAATTCCAGAATCTAAAAGTTTGTTTATTAATAATTTTGCAATTCTTTAAAACAATCACTATTACGCCCAAAGTAATAATAATGGTTACCACTATATATAAAAATTATATTTTTTAAAAATAAAACTGAAGAATCATCTATATACGAACTAGATATTGCTTAAACCACATCCCACCCACCCTAATAAACAGCACTATCCCTAGACAGCCCATTTAACTGCAACATAATTTCATTTACATAACTTCACCTCTAGAAAATCACACCATCCCGAGTGATGGCGACTAAAAGCCCTTCTGCGCCCTGTAAGATACAAGACCTCCGCCCCGGCAAACACTGTCAGCCCTGCCTTGCCTAAACCAACATTAACGAAGTGACATCCGCCACTACGAATACCTTCTCTACGTTAAGAGAGAGGGAAATGGGAGAGGGAAAGAGATTTTGAGGTGGCTCTGACGACATGGGATTAAGGGGGAATGGGGCTTAGCGGGGCTATCTCCGGCGACCAGAGGTCGACAGCCGTGTTGACCCATCGGATTCGTCCCCCCCCCTTCATGTCAAGCCGGGGCGCTTTGATTGAAGAGGAGAGGACAGCTAAGTGTCGGATCCTGTCGTTTTGGGCCGGAATCCTACTGTGGAGGTGACTCGCTTTTTTGGTTTATATATATTTTCTCTTTTTTTTGTAGTTTTAAAGTGGATTAGGTTTGGGCTGGATATAAATCAAGGGAATGGTTGTGGGGTATGTGATATTTGATGATAAATGATGTTTTTGGAGAATGGTGTAAAGTTGGAACTGAAAGGGTTATGCGTCACCTGATCTCTTTTTGTAGTGTTTCAAGAAATGTGATTTTTAATTTGTTTTGAGTGTAAGCAATAACATTGTTTTGTTTTTGTTAAAAAACTAAAAATTCCAAGCATATTGCTGAAAAGCAAAAATAATTGATAAAAAAATAAATAAAAAATTTTAAAGAGTACATTTTTAAATAAACATTATTATATTTTACTCTGAATAACTGGTATATAGTACCGGTAAAATAAGATTCTTAACTAATATTTCCATGATGATCCTTTGATTGGTTGCTTATTTATTAACGTCACATTACGAAGCAACGTGAAGTCTATTCATTTTAATTAGAGGATAACAAAAAATTGCTCTAAATGTTGCTGAGAAAATTTAATGATATAAGTTTAATAAACTCAACTCCAGCTGTTCTCAGACCATAATACAGTAAATTAGTAAAGAAATTTCATTTTTTTAATTAATTACCATATTAATGAGTATGATGAATGCAAAAATCTGAATTGATGATAGATGACGATGATTTGGAGTAAATAATATAAGGTTGAAACTCGGGGGGCTAGAACTTATTTTATAGATTATCTCATTCAACTTTCATTTGCTGTATTTCATTCAAGCCAACTGGATTAAAAATGCTTTTTGATGAATCCTATAATTATATTACATTTGTTTGTTAAGCAGTATAATTCTGTCACCTTTAATGTGAAAACTAAATTACTCAAATCTTATTGTGCATTAAGTGTAATAAACAAATATATGTATTATGTGATAATATATTATAAAGATATGTATGGGAACAGAAGCCCAGTGGCTGAGTGGTTGTGTATTGAGCTCCTACGTCACAGGTCCGGAGTTCAAATCTTAGGCTGGGTAAGGTCAACTTTGCTTTTTTTCCCCTTCAGTGAGCCGATAAATGAGAGCCAAGCTTGTTTGGCGACCGATCTTTGGGGGGTTTGCGTCAGACTGACCACTTGACCGAAGCATCTGAACATGCACCCAAGCACCTAAGATCCCGTAAACCGAGATAGGAACAGTAGGGCTTGGCCCTCATGGGCTGTTGCACTATGGAGTTTAGTTATATATGGAATAGACACATATATTTTGAGGTATGTCAATAAAAGGAAATAATGATTATGATTTTGACTCTTGGTATACAAAAATAAACACAACCAAAGTGTTTAAAATTTTATTTTTTGTAAATCAAAGAATACCGTATTCTTTATTGTAGAAATGTATTCTTAAAAATCCTTTTCCATTTTTCTAATCTTTTTGTCAATCAAACTTTATATTAAATAATGTTTGGTTATGGTCATTATCGTATCATTTACACCAAACTCTCTAAAGTGTAATGATATCTCTCGTCTATTGAATAAAAAGAAATTGTTTTTAGATCCCAAAAGTTTTAAAGCATCTATTTTTACTGAAAGGTTTATCGATTTATATTCATTAGTTCGATATAAATCGATCAATATATTGGATATAAAAAAACTTAATCTCCATAATTAGAAACGTTAATAAAAAGCAAAAAATAGATTTGTATTAGATGCACTTAAAAAACTGTTTATTTTATTTTATGAAGAAAAAATATCTTTGAAATTTTTTTATGTATAATATAATGTAATTTTCTTCACATTACGGCTGAACTAAGAATGATATTAAATCAATTTATTTCAGATAAAATACTTCTAAATTTTCATATGTTAGTCTGCATCACAAAATATTATACTTCAGAAGTTGAAAAAAAATACAGGAATATTTTTTTTTCCTACATGGAGCTCACATTTATGTAATTTTACAGATTCTTCGCATCAAACAGAACTAGTCATACTAGGACAGGACTAGTTCGTCCTTTGCTGAAAGATTAATTTAGAATCAGTTGACTAGATAGGATGAAATTCAATGGCCTACATGATTTAAATATATGTGTCTGCATCTGGTGTAATCCTTCTATGTCTAGTCTTAAGCCATTTGGCTACGAATTTGGCTCTTTCAATAATGATTCTGAAATCGTTGCATAACACTAAGCTGAACATTAAGTTACCACATTCTAATAAACTGACTAAATAGTTATAATCGTTATGGATTACTTAAATGGTTTCTTTCACTACCTTTTAAAATATTTAAGATGTTCAAATTTCTGATACATTTCAAAGTCTCTATGTTACTCTATGAAGGTTGGGAAATTCTAGAGTAGTTATTATAAACAATGCACTCATCTGTTTTTATTATTATTTGTTAATAATTTTCATTTAAATATTTATTCTTAAATTAGCATCTATGTATGAGTTATATAGAAATTACACTTAATAGATAAATCTCGTAATTCAAGTTGCAGTGAGTTGATGTAAATTAAGTTCAAATTTCGAATATTTTAGCTAGTATATATGAATAAAGTACCATATTTTGCATATTATATTTCAATATTATATGAATATAATGAGGCCCCTGTAGATATAATGATAATCTCTCACGTCTTTGGGTAAGAAAATATTGGCTAGGAAAATTTGTAAACTTTTAATTAATGTTGCACTTGTTTAATTGTTGTTGAACACCAAATCATGTCTAATAAAAGTAATCCGTGTTTTTAAAACATGCATTTTAATTCTTGTTAAAATTCTATAAAGAATTGCATCAACTGGGAAAGAGAATGATAACTTTATATGAAAAAAAGATATAGCTTACAAACCAGATATGTTACATGAAAAAATAACTTTGTATCTATATTTTATAATGAAAAAATTGGTTAATTTAAAATAATAAAATATTAGGATTATTTTTTGTTCTGGTGAAAATATGCACTATATGAATTAATTGTTTTCTTTGTTAATACTTTTTTTTGAAAAATATAATGACCTATCTTAAATTGGAATCTAATTGTTTTCCCCCTAAAATATGTTTATTTTAACGAAAAAAATTAAAAAGGTATTGGAAGAGATATTCCTCACAAATTATTGTTCTAGTAATGAACAGTTTACAATAACAAGCTTGAATAAATGAATCTTTGTTTAAAGAAGATATACAAATACATTTAATCGTTTTAAATTATATACATAATTCACCACATCTTAGTTTGGTTAATTAATTAGTAAATTTATATCAGATGTAGTAGTAATATGAATATTAACTACATTAATTGCACTGTTAAAGTAATCATACAATTAGTTAATTTACATTTAGAATTTTTAAAAAAACGGGATACTGAGGGAACAATTTAATTCCGCAAGCATTATAGAAAATTCTGCTTAAAGTTACACAATACCCTATAAATTTGAAATAGATCGATTTTTCCCCACTTTCTTGTGGCTTATATCATTGGGAAGCTTACCACCAAATTTCAGATCTGCTAACAAATTAGATTTTAAGATACATGAACTTTTCTGAGCGTAGGTTTTGGTTTCGGTTTCATTTTAAAGCATTTTTTCTCTCTTAAAATGAATTAATTAAAAATATTTTTGAGCACAAACAGCTCTTTCGGTGTGAAATGATTATTAATTTCGATTTTCATTACTAAAATCATTTTTGCTTATTTATGTTTTGAGTTTTTTCAGTTCTCATAATTACTTAAGTAAGTTTGATTTCAAGGCCAATTTTTATTTTAAAAAATAGTTCATATTCCTTAGAGTCTATGAGAAACAATACTTGAAGAGATGAAATACCACTGAAAATGATATATCGAAAACCCAGCCCTTCATTGATACTGCAATAAGACTTCCGAATACAAGAATTCTGACTACAAGTATTGCAGATAAAACTGAATATTTCCATGATGCACCAAACTATATTATAGTGAACATATAGTAGTACTATATTATGGTATTTTAATTCTTGTTGGAAGACTTTAAAAATAGCTAAATTTCTCCAATTTAAATCTAAAAAAAACCAAAATTTTATTTCAAACCTAGATATTTTTAGCTTAAGTTAGTATCATTATTATGTTGTGCATAAATGCTTTGTGTTTCAAAACTTTTGTGAAAACATTTTGTTAAGATTAGGCTGAATATATATAACCTGTCCTAAAAAATTAGAGTTTTGCACGCATTATTTTTTTGTGTCATGCCTTTATAAACTTTAAATGCGTTTTTCTCGGACTTTTAATTTTGAGGTTATAGGTGTTTTCTAATCCCAAAGGCTTTTTTTTGTTCAAGATAGAGTCTTGAAATTTTTTGTAGATACTCTCAAACTTATGTTCTATAAAAGTTAGTATGGATTTAGGTCTGAGATCTCTAGTTATTTTTTTAAAAAATGATTAAGTTAATATTTTTAAGAAATTCGTGTTTTTATAGCTTTAACTAGAAAAATAATTATTGAAATCAACAAGTGAACAGATTTTTAAATCCATACTAACTTTTGTTTGCAAAAATCGAATCTAAATCACTTGAAATGACTAAAAAATTTAAAAAATTGAGCATTTTATAAAAGTTTGTAAAAACTTCAAAAACTCTTAGTTTTTTTTTTCAATTGTAAAATAATGGCTGGTCAAACTGACTTTTTGCTTTCAGAATCAACTTAATTATGCAATATGAATATAAAACATAAATTTTATTGTTACTGTTAGTGTCTCAAAAGAGTTTTTTAAAAAATGGTAATGTGTAGCCTTAAACAGAAGGATCAATAAGTGATTTATAGAATGAGAAATAAATGTTAAATGATAGATTGTTGAATTTAATGTTAATGATAGAAATGCATTAAAGAGAAAAAATTTGCTCTTTTATAACCAAGCAATCCATAAGAAACCTTAAATTAAAAAATACATCTAAGGGAGATAAAATTAGATATTAGATATATTATTATTAGTAAAGATAAAAATAGTGTGATAGAAGATATCTTTAACAAGAAATTCTTTAATTTCGAAGACTCCAAAACTTAGAACTACAAAATCTTCCTAATATTCACAACCAATCCGAACTTGGATTAAAAAAAAATATAATACTAATCGATCACAATAAAATGTAAGCCATGTTTGATCTAAAACTTAAGACCTCTCGAGAAAAATTTTATTTAAATATAGTCCATCTAATAAAACATAGCTTTTGTAAAGTCATATAGAAAGAGTAGATTATATATGTATGAAATTGAATTATTTCAGATAAATAAAAATTGTACGTAACAAAATCGTTTAAAAACTAATGATAAAGATTTGAGAAGACAGCTATCCCAGATATAAATGATATATCAGTAATTTCTATTTGTTTTACTCCCATATCCCTTTGTATAACGTTAAAGCTATCTACATTATTTTTAATACCAACTGTGCATGCAGTTATTTTTAATTAATTAAATTTTAAAATTTCAGGTGACCACTCTTTCGGAATCTCTAAAATAAATATAATTTATCTTACTAAAACTTTCATCACAATCAAAAATTTTGATTTTTTCCACTCTTTATAAAAAAAGAAGTATTACTTTCTTTTCTGCCAAGTCACCTAAATTACCCCCTGGATCACACGTTCCCCTTCCAAACAGGAGACCACTGTCCGGTTTCGAAGGTGAATACACATATCCGTTTTTCCTTCAATTGTTTTTCCAACAAACGTCACTCAGCTGTGATTGGCAAGGTTATTGAAGCTGACATCACCATCTGGCATTGTCCGGCATGCACACATGCGCACGAACAAGATGGGGAGAGAGGGACAATGTCACCACCTCTCCTCATACCAACAGTGACACTTCTAGATGTTGTCTCCGACCCCTTTCCCCTCTCCCATCGCTCTTTTTCCCCAACGATCGCTGCAAGTTGCTTGACGGGAAGTCTTCGCAATATGCTGCCGCGAGCGTTCGATAGAGACGCCGCGGAATCCCACTACGGTCAACCCGTACTACTATTTTCGTGGATATGAAAACCAATAGTTAGGTAGCGATTAAAAAGAATTAAGGGATTTTTTTTCCTTGTGGCGTCTGTTTTTTTTTTTTTTTTTTTTTCTGAAATTATATACGAATATTACATTTTATTTTTCATGATTATTTTTTTGAATTAAGGGAGTTATATATTTTTGTAATTTCTCAATGTGATGGTGTGATTTGCTTTCATTTTGGATTACAACTTGTAGTCCCTGTGTCTTTTGCTTATTTAAATGTTAACTACTGATTTTAAAATGATCTAAGCATGTTTCAGAAAAAAGGGGGGAATATATGCATTATTGAGAATATATGTACTATTTCAATTAATCAATAGTCATTTCCTAAATGAGGACTAACTATTGTAGAAAGGAAATTTCCAAAAAATTTCATTCCTCTTTAAGCAAATTAGAACACTAAAATTACTATACTTACTATTATTCGGTCTTACAGAAATAGTTCTACATAATTCATCCATATTTTACCATCATTGATAAGAATTTAAATTTTATTATTATTTTTTAATTATAATTTCACACTTCCATATACGAGAATAAGTCAAAAAATTAAGGGACTTTTTCAACTTTTCTTTCCACGGTTTGGCAACAGTGCTAGTATCCAGCACTAAAGGAGGGGTAGTCGTTCAACACTTCCATACAATACGTCACTCGACTTTCTTCGTAGTCTTTGGAGTGTAGGAGACCATTTAACATAACAGCTCCATTGTCAATCTGTTCCAAGGAGGAAACGAGAACAGTGATTCACTTTTTATTTGCAGAAGGTGTGATACCTACACTGGATACTAGCCATCCCTTCCATCACTGTACCCTAAACGACGAAGAGCCTCATTGGTTGACGTCGATAGACTGCCCAATGATTCGTCGTCCCATCGTTTTGTCTTCCCTGTTTGAAGCGCTCTATCCATTCATAGATCTTGCTTCGTGAAAAACAGCTGTCACAATACTGCGATTGCATGCGATGAATAATTTCCGCAGGTTTCACAGTTCCCGCAAACAAAAAGCGAATAATTGTGCTCCTTTCCTCCTTGGTGCAGATCAGCAATGGAGCTTCCATGTTGAACAGTCTCCTACACCCAACGACTACGAGGAAAGTCGAGTGACGCGTTATGTGGAAGTGTTGCCGACTACCCCTCATTCAGCGCTGGATACTAGCGCTGTTGCCAAAACTTGGAAAAGAAATTCCAAAATTCCCTTTATTTTTTGACTTACCCTCGTATATGTATGCATGCATGTATATTCAGAGAGAGATATATAAATATATACTAGCTCGAATCACCTAAAGTACAATAAGCCAGCTTTTAAGAAATCTTTTAAAAATATGTTGCTGTTTTTTACGATAAATAACATTTTTTCCCTTGAAACTGAAGATAAAAAATTTTACTTCCCAAGATTTTTTCATAAAGGAATTCTAAACTTATCATATTAGAAATATTTTTACATGGACAAAAACTTTAATTTTAACTTAACGTTTTGGAATTGATAACTTTTATACTAGTTCTTTTTCAAAATAAATTAGTTCAATTCAAACTTCAGAAATAAGTTTTCATTTTTACGACTTTTATTGCTTGAGAAATGTGATACTTTCATAAAAAAATCTTCAAATAAAAATTAAAGGAACTAAATGTTGATTATTGTCAATGAAAGAAAGATCCCCCTAAGACCAGCATGTAAAGACATAAATATTACTTGCCCTTCAGATTTTCTCTAGCTTATTTCCAAGAGAAACATCTTTGGCTATTTTTATAAGCTCATTGAAAATAATTGTTACCCTTCAAACACCTTTTAAGTTTACTTTTTTTGTTTATTCCTTTTGTAATGTGTGTTTTTCATATGTACTTCTACAAATTCTGAGATATAATTTGTGGTATGTGGGAAATTAAAAGAGATTTAATATATATATATATATATATATATATATATATAACATTCAAAATTGAACGTTATTTAAAATTGAAACAAGTACAACATTTTTCACTTTTCAAAAGGAATAAAACTTTCAAAAAGAATATAATTCTAATTGAAACTAACACTAAATTTTAGGTGACAAATAATGTCTGAGAAATTGGTGTAATTTGAAAAATCGAATGCATTCAAATACTCACGTAACAAAATAGCGTTTAATATAAGGGAATAATTTTTGAATGATTTACATTTACTCTACTTAAATCAAGATTATTTAAGGCTATCTTCGGTTAATGTTAAAGAATAGGATCCGAATTTAGAACATTTTTTCAGATATAAAAGAAATGGAAAATTAATATGATATTCTGACTTCTCTATCCTTTAGAGAGCAACATTTTTTACCATTCTTCCCATTTTAAACCAAGTTGATCCATTTTTTCTGGTAAAAAAAAATGTTTCGAGTTTTTTCTCCTACATCGTAATGTTAAATGAGCTATCCCTTCACTTATTAAAATTTAAAAAAATATTCATTTTTAAAAGTACTATATTGTTAACAGAGGTATGAGTTAAAATATTGCAAATTTTCTTGGAAATTGAAGCTTTTTTCCGTTTCAAACTGTGCTTCGCGTTTTGTTAAAGCTCTCGTACTTTTGCCGAAGACAGTCTGAAATATTTTAGTGATATCAAGATATGAAAAGCAGGCTGCGATTCTATTTAATATTATAATCTTTTAACTCAATCATGCTTTATAATACATAAGTTATTTTATTTTTTACATAACAGATTTTCTGAATAAAGTTTGTGATTATTAAATTAGAATTTAAATATTCTGGTTGAAATTTACATTTAAAAGTCAGAACAAAAATTAAATTTATTATTGAGTGTATATTTGTATAATTATTTTCCAACCTTAAATAAATAAAAATTAGAATCTTAATTGTTATTTATTTATAGATTAAGCGTATTCAAAGTGGTAGTAAAAATAATTTATTTTTAATGCTTCCAAGTGAATTTAGAGGTATAAATTTTAGAAAAATTGCTTCTTCTATGGCTTATAATCCAATTCAGTATTTAATATTTATGTTTATCACGAAAGTGCTTACCATCATAGATGTAAAGCTATGAGTTGGTTTGTTTAGAAAAATTAAGTATTATCTGACAATTAAAAGGGCATTGATTCCACAGTTAAGTTTTGAGAGTTTAAATATCTGTCATGAAAAAAATATTAGTTGTCATATAATACATATATTAATTGACATGTATATTTTTATTTAGCATGTATATTGATCAACATGTAATGTAAGGAGTGATGACAGACTTTTTAAAAATTTGTTTAAAATTATTTAAAAATCAGATAACGCTTTTTCTAAATAAATCTCCCAAATAAAATATTATAGCCATGAAAGCTTGTGTAGAGAAAAAATATTTTTCGAACGTTTTGCTGTCAATCAAAAATATTAAGTTAATATTAAGAATAAGTATGAGTGAGAAATTATAATTCAATTTTTAGTATACTTAAGGTTATGAAAGTTATTTAATTAACAAAAGGAGAAATATATATTCAATTTTTTTTTCAGATGTTCAAAACAAAAAAAAGTTACACGATCATTTTAAACAAAAAAGCTGTTCAGTAGTTAGTTTAGTTTTAATTTATTTTTCGTTGCATTTTTTCCCCCTTTCTCTCTTTCTGTCTGTCTCTCTCTTTTGTATTGGAAAAAAAGATCATGGAAATGTTACTAAGAAACTTACTGAATTTAAAAACAGTATAATAATAAGAAATGTTTGAATATATTTACTTTTGTTTTATGAATTAAGTAAATTATCATTTTAAATTTAATTCATAATCAAATTTTAAAAAAAATTCTATAACTAAGAAAATTACCATTATTAATATATTTCGCAATAGCATCACGCTTTTTATTATTCTATATTTATAAAAAAACTTTCTGAAAGTAACTCTTTTTATAAAAATTGTTCAGAGATTTTTTTAGCTGTCAAAAAAATCTTTTCATGTCGGAAAATTATTTTAATATCAGTAAAATTTTCGTCTCGTATGCCTTTTAATATAATACTAAGCTAAAATATGTAAATTTTATGTATTTAAAAATATTTTTTAATGTTTTGAAATATTTTTTTTATTTGAAAAATTTTTTAATTGATATTGTGCGGTTAAGTTTTTTCATCAATTGAAATAAATCTAATTAACTATAATTACAATATATATGTTACCGGCAAAGTATGAAATGCCGGCATTCTATACAATGCCTGACGTTTTTAGGCAAAGTATGAAATACGAGAATTATTATATACTTTGCCTAGGCATTGCATAGAATGCCAAAAGCTATTTAGGCAAAGTATGAAAGGATGTCCTGATAAGGTTTTTCTTACTAGATTTTTAAAAACTCGCTTTCTTGTATGTCTGTCCGGTTGGAATTTTGTAATTGATTTTAAACTAGCTTTTCGACGAGCTAGAGACTTTAAATTTGGACCATAGCTCAGAAGTGGATGACAATTCATGAAAATAGGAAAGGGAAAAAATGAAAATTAGGAGTTTTATAATTTTAGTCCGTTATAAACATTATGAAACATTTAATGGAACATTATTTTTTTAATTCCAAGTATTATTATACAAGCCGTGCAATATTTAAAAAATACAAATATTATACTAAAAAAATAATGAGAGTGCCTTTAAAAAAACTTATTCAAAATACGTAAAAAAAATGAAAGTTTGTGTGTAAGGAAATAAATTATTGCCATTCTTATTAAAGAAACTTGGCATCTTTTGAAATTTTTTTAATGTATTTAAAAAAATTTTATTTTAGCATTTCATATAATGTTTTTATTCAAGAAAATAATACGAGATGAAGTTTTGTACACATTTTTCACACAATTTTAAAAATTTGAAATTTTTAAAAAAAATATGAACATTTTAAAATAATACTCTTTTTGTATTTATTAATTTTTTGACCTGAAATTTTTTCGTAATACTCCTAAGAATGTTTTAAACAACTTTAGGTATCAACTTTACAATAACTTAATTAGCTTTGAAGAAAAAAATAAAATGTTGATGTGCATGCTAAAATTTATCAAAAAAGCCAAAATCTCCTACATTTTAATTTTTTTAAAAAAAGAAGTATTAAGTTTACAGCAAAATGGATTCCTAAATTGAGGCGCGCATTAAAAGTCACGTGCATTTCTACATGATATTCGAAACCAATCGGAGATGTATTTCGGAAACGGCGGTGACCTTCAGGGGTGAAACAATTTGATTCTCTATCAACTGTCAATCAAAGGCTCGCGAACCATTTCTCTGGGTCTCCTGCCCCATCATCGACTGAGCCCATTGCTATATTTCATATTTTGCCTGTTTCTCATTTGGCATTCTATAGAATGCCTAGGCAATGTGTGAAATATGAATCGTTTCATACATTGCCGGCTTCTTTTAGGCATTGTATAGAATGCCGGATTTCATACTTTGCCGGTAACCATATATAAAATACTAGCTGTTACCCGCCCGCTTCGCTGGGTATTTCATGATGTTTTATAAATTTTTACTGCCTATATATATGTATAAATTGATATCTAAGTCCTAGCATTAAGAATTCGATTGAATTGAAAAATATACTTATACCTGTAACTGTCACCTGTTGATAAAAAAAAGGGCAGAACTCATCTAATTTGTATTTTCTAAAAATCTCTAAAATTGAAGCATAGAATGATGTTTGCTCTTTCGTAACTCAAAAACCAAGTGGATTCCCGCAAAACCAATTTTCGGTGGATCTCTACTCCGTAAATTGAACATGCAAGCCAAATTTCAAGTCTAAATCTAACAGAAAAAAGCAAAAGTTTTACTATAAATATCCCCGTAATCCCGTTGAGAGCCATTTTCCAAAATTACTGCTCTTAGCGGATTTCAATTCAACAAAAGAAAAATGCAAACCAAATTTCATTATTATAGTCCTTGTAGCTCGAAAAAAGTATTTTTTTTTGTCAATACGTCCCAGTAACCCCCTGCAACCCCCCAGAACTTGATTTGCTTAAAATTTATTCTTAGTGGATCCCTATTCAACAAAAGAAACATGCTTAACAAATTTCAAGTATATGGGTCTAACAATTAAAAACAGGAATTTTTTTCTGTAACTCCTCTTGACCCCTCGCAACCCTCCTTGGGGGTCAATTTTCATTTTACTCTTTGTTAGAGGAACTCTATTTCATGAAAGGAACATGCCTACCAATTTTCAAGCAGGATGATCAAGTAGTTTAAAAATGGAAATATTTATCGATTACACCTCTTAATCTCCCGAAATTAAACTTGGTAGTTGATATTCGCAAAACCCATTTTGTAGCGGTTCTCTATTTTACGAAAGGAATCTGCTTATCAAATTTCAAGACTGTACGTCTAACAGTTTAAAAATGGGGATAATTGTCTATAACGCCACTTGAGCCCCCGCAACGCCACTTCTGGGTCTGTTTTCACAAAACCCATTTTGTAGGGAAATTGCACTCTATGAAAGGAATCTGCTTATCAAAATTTGAAGACTGTGCGTCCAATTAATTAAAAATGCAAAAAAAAATATCAATAACGCTCCTTAAACCCCCGCAACACCACCTAGCGGTTGATTTTCACAAAACACATTTTGCAGTGTATTTCTATCCTATGAGAGGAATCTGCTAACCAAATTTCAAGACTATGAGTCTAATAGTTTAAAAAAAGAAATAATTATTTATATCTGCCCTTAACCCCCCGCAACACCCCTTGGGGGTCAATTTTCTCCAAACCCGTTTTGTAGCGGATATTTACTCCATGAAAGAAACATTCCTACCAATTTTCAAGCAAGTAGGTCAAATAGTTTAAAAACGAAAATATTTATCTCTTACGCCACTTATTCCCCTGCAACGCCACTTAGAGGTCTGTTTTCACAAAACCTTCTTATAGCTGATCTCTACTCTATGAAAGAAATCTCTTTATCAAATATAAAGACTGTGCGTCTAATAGTTTAAAAATGGAAATAATTATCTATAACGCCCCTTAAGTCCCCTCAACGCCACTTGGGGGCAATTTTCACGAAACCCATTTTTAGCGTATCTCTACCCTATGAGAGGAATCTGCTTACTAAGTTTCAAGACTGTAAGTCTAATAACTTAAAAATAGGAACTTATAACGCCCCTTAAACCCCCCGCCCCCGCAACACCCCTTGGGGGTCAATTTTTCCAAAACCCATTTTGTAGCGGATATTTACTCCAGGAAAGAAACTTACCTACCAATTTTCAAGCAGGTAGGTGAAGTAGTTTAAAAACGGATATATTTATCTATTACGCCCCTTAACCCCCCGCAACGCCACTTAGAAGTCTGTTTTCACAAAACCCGTTTTGTAACTGATCATTATTCTACGAAAGGAATCTATATATCAAATTTAAAGACAGTGCGTCAAATAGTTTAAAAATGGAAATAATTATCTATAACGCCCCCTAAGCCCCTGCAACGCCACTTGGGGGTCGATTTTCACCAAACTCATTTTGTAGCGGATCTCTACTCTCTGAAAGGAATCCGCTTACCCAATTTCAAGATTGTACATCAAGTAGTTTAAATATGGAAACAATTATCATTAAAGCCCTTAACCCCCCGTAACGCCCCTTGCGTTTCGAATTTCGGAAAATCCTTTCTTAGCTGATGTCTACTCTATCAAAGGAACATGTCTACCAAATTTCAAGTCTGTAGGTTGAATAGTTCCAGAGATTTCGTGATTAGTCAGTCAGTGAGTGAGTGAGTCGCTTTTCTCCTTTATATATATAGATTTCACCACACACACATTTAGTTGCCCATTAACAACGCTTCTCCTAAGCAATCATGCCCTTGCAAGGAAAACACATTTACAGATAGAGTGAAGAAACCAAGAATGGTGTAGTGACCTCAAAGATAAAAAGTAAAAAAAATAATAATAATAATAATATATAATAATAAATAAATATTAGCACTAACATCAGAGTAGTAATTTCTCGGTTTATCATATGGGGTTTCAAAATTCATGATCTTTTTTTCTCATCCTAGAGTTAACATATTTAAATTTAAGAAAGATTTGTTTTCTTTTTGGATATGCAGTGTAAATTGATGAGAGCGTGTCTTTATCCTTGCAATAAAGAAGTGATTCATACAGTCTGACCCCGATTTAACGAATTCATCAGGATCTAACATTTTATTCGTTATTTGGGGGGTATTCGTTGCATTGGAATCCAAAAAATACAATTTTTTTTTGCACTTAACTTTTGGGAAATCTATTGTATTAATCAACCACACGAAAACTATTCATGTTTAGAAATTACACACTTCTTATTCAACAGCTAAAAATACTTTTAGTGAATTATTATGCACCAGTTAATTGGAAATCTAAAATACTGACTAAAAGTTCGACAATCGTTTTGATTCCTGATTCGTAAGAGTTCTTTTTCAACTCTTTTGCTGAGAAGAAACTATTGCGTCATTTACATCCTGTTGGATATGGTATGTTTTCACAGCTTCCAAACATTGTAAAACATTGGAAAGTGTTTCGGTTTTGATAGGAGTTACATTATCGATTTCTGCATCAAAATCGCTATTCATTGGCTTCAGCAATTCAGCAATTTCCTCAACTTCAGTTGTGCAGATCGGCATTCCGCCATCCATTGTCTCATAATCGTTAAAATCTTAAAATATCTACTGCATTGTGGATCGGGATGAAATAAGAAAGGAATTTCCAGTCTTATTAAAAATTCACACGATAGTTTACACTCATGAATCACCTGCACCTCTAAAGTCTAATAATAGTCTGTGCCCTTTTCCGTCGAAATTTGCTGCTAACAAGAAAAGTCTTTCTGTTCCGGACAAAAACGATATATCATTTGAAAAAAAAATCCAATTTTTTTTTAATACAAATATATAAAAAAAATTTGGTTTGTTGAAATAATTTGTTAATTCGGGATTTATTATTCTTTAAATGGGGGTTGCTTTCATTTTAATCGGGGAAATAAAAAAATTCGTAAAATTACGAAATTCCTTCAATAGTGGTTCGACTATATATACATAAATAGTACAACTATATATATATATATTCATATATGTATATATATATATAAAGTTATAAAACCTAAGTATAACTAGTCAAGATAGTAAGAAATATTAGCCACAGTAGTACAATAGAAAACTCCTGGCCTTAAGAAACAAGTTTGCAAATTTAAACAAAATTTTGGGGCTAGCCAATATTTACCTGTATTTGCCTATACTCTGGACTATAGGGAAAGTAAGGAATAACAAAAGAAATTTAAATATTACAAATAAAAACACAATACTATTAATATATAAATATAAAATTATAGCCTACTATTAATTACTAGTAGAGTTAAGATCAATCAATGAAACTAGATGATAAAACTTACTTTCAGTACAGCAACAATACATGAGCTGTACTCACGACATACGCCAGATACTAATATCTGGTTCTGCATAAAATTAAAATTAGTAACTAATGATAAAATAATATTTAGTCCATATATATACACTTAAAAACCTTAAATATTGATATAAAATTTATAGAAAATAAAAGGAATACATACATATATATATATATATCCATATATTTTGAAAATATCCATATAATAGATTCAATTATCGGCGAAATTCCTTTTAAAGTTCCTATTGATTGCTTAGTATGGTGTAGAAATTCATTCCTATTACACTTTATTGGTAAGAAATTTACAAGACAAAAGTTTTAGCGAAATAATTTTATGTAAATAATCCTATTAATTCATTCACATCGCATAATTACACAAGGTATTATTTGGACTCACAAGTAAGTATATTTCTTATTCCACAAGAAAAACCCGCAGCAAAATAAAGACTGAATTGTAGTCTATTATTCCTTCACATCATTCAAATACTGTCTACCGCCTTCCACCGTAGACTTCACCACATGAAAATATACCTATAAAGAACGGGAAAAAAATACCGGAAAATATTGAATCTGTGACCGAATGCTGTCTAGAAACCTTCAAAAAGAACTTTACTTTTCTAAAACGAAAATGCCAAAACTAAAAGATTAAAAAAATACCCCCAAGAAGAAAAAAAAAAACGGGGGTGCGATAGCTAAGAGGCAAAAGAGTCAAGAAAAAAAAATGACGAACTTTAGATATATAAACTACCATCCCAACTCTATGATCGCTTCGCAAAAGACTCCCGACAATTCTTCGGGATAGGGAAAAGGAAAAAGAAAAATAGAAAATAGAGCCGAGATAGAAAGTGAAGACGTTAGAAGGACAGGTGGGAAAAGAGGTTGAAGTGGGTGGTAGAAAATAGGCCGGATTCTAGAGAGAAAAATAGACAAAAAAGGTGGAAATTCGGAGTTGTATAGGGAAAAAGGGGGTGAAGGAAAACCTCTGTGGACGGACACCCTGTATTCGCATTTTGACTTCTTGCTGTATCGGCCTGACAAAAGATTTAGAAAGTGAGAAGATGAAAGAAATATCTAGACCGAAGAGGGAGAGAAATGAAGTGAACAG
Organism: Trichonephila clavata; assembly: GCA_019973975.1. NCBI lineage: Eukaryota > Metazoa > Arthropoda > Arachnida > Araneae > Nephilidae > Trichonephila > Trichonephila clavata. Next base: position 76,553 of record BMAO01016772.1, read on the forward strand.
AGTTGAGCAGAATAGACTACGAGAATGGAGTCAGCGGGAGTATTTTTGACACGAAAAGTAAAGATTTAAGAGTAAATTTTTATTTACTATTTTTTTTTTTAATTTCACGATTGGTTCGAGGTATAGTTAGGAAAAATGAATGAAAATATAATTTTTTTGATAATACTTAATTTGTATGTTTTTCTAGTCTTATGTTGTCGTATTGTTTGATCTGGAGTAGACGAGAAGTTAATTTGTGGTTTTCAATAACCACAAATTAATTTAACATTTAATTATTGGGCTTGGAGTTTTTTAAACAAAAATTTGTGTTTTAAATTTTAAAAAAAACTTGAAAATGTCTTTAATTTAAAATATTTACCATATATGTAGTTTATGTAATATTGATTTATATGCATTGGTTTTCGCTGTTTAAAATTTTGTGCATTTTTATAAACTTTAGCGGTACTTTTTAAAAACCCCAATTAATAATTAGGTTCTACAAGCAATATTTAGTCGCTTTCAAACCTACAAATATAGCATAGCAAAATGTGTTATAATTTAAGTACATATGCATTAAAAAATTAACATTTAAAATTTGCATAGATATAAAATACATGCATGGCTTCTTTGAGGCTTCGCAATGATGTATTCGTTAATTGTTACATAAATTTCAGAAGTAGAAAAAATAATTTCCCTTTCAGATATCTTGGCTTTAATTTTTATTTTAAATTCTTTCACGGCCCCTTTTTTAAAATTACGAAACAAAAAAGATACTTGTAAGGAAATTTTCGAATCAGTATAAATCCATGGGCAAAAAAAAGTCGTTTAATATTTAATTTATTTACTCTTTTTAAACTAAAAGGTAAAAACAACAAAGATTGAATGAACTGTTGAATGATTAAATTAAAGGCCTAAGAGGCTCATACACCTACTAAAAACTGTCAGAAAAGTAATTTACAAACACTCAGTTTCTTAAAAATACCTTTTTTTTTACAAAAAAATCGTATTATCACTGGTTACATATCTCTTCAAGAATTATGTACACCTAAAACTTTTCGTAAAAGGGTTTGAAACTTCTTGCAAATTATTTACACTATATTATGTTTTACGAACATCCTATAGCAATAAGGACAACTAATTAGGAAATTTCGGTGGTACTATTTACATGTTATAACATAAGTATCAAGCGCGCGATTACGTCGTATAAAAAAATTCATCCTTTACTACATAAAAAGTAATATAATCAATTGTTTTTGATATAACTAATACGCATATTTAAATTAGATAAATTCGTGATATCATTAATTAAATGTGCTGAATATGCAATATTATTAATTATATAAATTATTTTTATACTTTAAAATGGAACACATTTATAGGCTACTATAAAGAAATACACAAAAAAATTATAATGTGGAAAATATGAGAAAAAATATATACATCACAACATTGAACATTTTACTCGAATTATTCATTTGCGTTCTTGAATAGTATAAAACATTCTACTAAATATATTTATGCACATTTCTTGAAAGTTTATCTCTAACCTCCAAAAAATACTATTACATACCATAGAAAACACATGTTTGAATTAACAAGAGTATTTTGCACTCATTTTGATTTTTTAATGTTTTATATATTAAATATTTTCAGTTTATAAGGTTACTACATTTATACAAGGGAGAAATCTAGGAACAAGACATAAAATTATTTTTCAAAAATAGTTTAATGACCTTTATGCTTATTACTCTTGAAAGGATATTGAAGTTAATTATCAGAAATTGCAATTTGAAATTAAAGATTGTAGTTTTAAAATGGTCCCTTTTTTCAGACCTTCCCGTTTATCTCATTTTATTTCATTGTTATGTCGAAAATGTTTTAAAGTGTTGCCTTTTTATTTATTTTATGTAAATGAAAGGACAATTTTAAATAAAAGTGATCTAATTATAAAATATCTTTATTATATGCGTATCATTTTTCCATATTGTGTCAAATAATGGTTTCCTGTAAAATATACTTTTTAAACAATTACACTGTTAATACAGTTAAGAGTAATTATGTAACTTTTACATGGCAACACTTATATTAAAAGGTAAAAATGCTTTCTAAACTGCACTTATATTGATGATATGATATAATCATCAAGTGCAAATGAATATAAATAATAAATAGAAGCAAAAAAAAATTGTACCGATTTTAAAATTATATGTTTTGAAAAGAGAAAATAACTATTACACTTAAAAGTGTCGAAGGATTAAGTACACAAAGACATGAAGCGTAAAGAAAAAGAAAAAAAAAGGAAAATGAATAGTTGTGATTTTCAACTTATTCACAAATTTAAAAAAAAATCACATTATTTTTCATCTAAAAAAATAGTTTCTATAAAAACAACTATCAACACTTCCATAAAAATGTGAAGAAATCTGAATTATTTTAAGAAATGAAATTTATATTAACTTTTCACCCCTATGCAAATACAATCCTAAAGAAAGTACGCATAAATAAAATTTACATAAAAAAGAACTAATGTTATTGAAAACTGTTCTTTGTTTGAAAATTAGTGTCGATTTTTCCAAATTGGTTAGGAGATAAATGGAATTCTTAAGAATTTTTTTAACTTGATACGAAAAACAAATTTAAATTACAAATATCTCCCCCCCCCTAATGTGCAGCCAGCTATACATTTCGAGGAATTTAAATCTCTTGTGTCAGGGCAAGAATGCAATGCTACAAATTTCTTAGAATTTTTTTTTGAATTACTAATTTTTTCCAGAACAAACTTTTTATAAATTTACTACAAGTATGTGAAAATTGATAAAATTTACTCTTGATTACCCAGTTTGCTTTAAAAAAAATTCCATAAGAAAACCTTAGTAATGTAAAATAAAAAGATATGTAAAATATTGAAAAGAGAGAGAGAGAGAGTAACAAATACATGTGTATTAAAAAAGCATCTCAAAGAGTTAGTTTGCATGTGCTCTAGGTTTGTCAGAGAAATAAGATACCATGATTGGCTCTCAAGGGGATTAATATAAAGTGGCCTTCAGATTTTCAGCAACTTATTTCCATCAGATATGCTTTTGACAATTTCTATAAATTCATTTTAAACATTTGAAATCTTTTATGACTTTTAAGTTTTCTTTTTTCTTATTGTAATTTTTTTCATCCTTACTGCTGTAACCCCCGAGTGATACTTTGTGGAGCTTGGGGATTTATAATTAGTTTCAATAAAAAATTTTAAAAAAAAACATTTTTTTTTGTCTGGTTATAATAGATCAGATAATAGCGTTGTTCCGTTTCCACGTGGATTCAACTCTTTTGTATTATCATTTGTTTCATAATTATTAATTCATACAATTTAAGTTTATTTCTTAAATGTATGCAATTAATAAAAAATAGACCCATTTTTTCAGTTGAATCAAATAATGAGTCTTTAAATAATTACCACGAATATTTTAATTGGTACTGTTTGTGCTATATTTATAAGGCATTTAGCAGATATCCGAATATTTAGTTTAATCCTCTTTAATAAAAATTAGAAGAGTTGATCAGGGTATGGTAACTAAATGCTAGTATCATTTGAAATAATACTAGCATTTAGGTTGTTCGCATAGAATTCAGCTTTATTTCACAAAAGTTTTAACAATAAAAAACATAATTATAATTTATAATTTAACTAACTGTCATTAATATTATAATTTAAAGTTCTTATTTATACAGAAAAAGTTTAAAACAAATTATTTTGCATTGTTCATCCTATTTTTAAACAAGACACTCTTTAACTTACTGTGAACTGAAAGAATTGCGATAAAGGTACAACAATCTCAAGATATTTCTAACTGCATATTTTAAGATTAACTATATGCACGATATCGATATTTTCTAACTAAAAAGACGAAGTGATTATTTGAATATCTTCAGAAACACAAAAAACTATATACATTGAAAAACAAATGAAGAAGTTAGAACATAGGAAAACTAGATCTTTCTCCCGATTCATCTTAATGTTCATCCCATATTTGTTCTACTCCCATAGGTACGACAGCCCATCTTAAAACCCCCTGTGCTGGACGCGGTGGACGAAAGGAGTGTTGACAAGGAGGCCTCCTGAGTGAGGAGTGCTGTAATTCGAAGCATGTGAGTGTCCCATGCATTATTCACGGAGGACACAAGACAAACAGACAGGATCCCGTGATCTTCCATCAGTCAAGTCTTTCTTTGTGTTTGTCTTCTCGGAGGTGTTCAACTCACAAGGCGCTACATTACTCATTTTTGCTTCGATTCCATCGAAGAGTCGGAGCTGCCTTTCAATGTGGAAGTTGCTTAAAGAGAGTGGTTTTTCTCGTTAATAAAAGAGTGCAGATTGTTTGGTGTTTTATCTCCCTTTTTTTAGTTTAGTTTTGTTTTTGTTGCTGGTGGGGTTATAAAAGAGAAATGAATAAAAAATTCGTTTTATTATTACTCAAATTTATCGTTATTTATAATAAATACAGCCGGACCTAGATTTAACGAATTCATCTGGACCGAACATTTTGTTCGTTAATTCGGGGTTATTCGTTATATCGGAGTACAAATAAAACGCAAATTATTTGCACTTACCTTTTGGAAATTCTATAATAAGCAACTACACACATAAAATATTCATTGTTAAAAATTACACACTTTTCATACAAATGCTAAAAATACTATTAGTGAATTATTATCCGCTCCAGTTAATTGGAAATTTTAAAATATAGACCAGGGGCCGGCAACCTATGGCATGCATGCCTCATGTGGCACGTGGCAGAATTCTCATTGGCACTCTGCGCTACTCTATAAATTTATCAGTTTTTGAGTGGTTGGAAGTTGATAAATTTGTAATGGACCTCCCTGACAAACATTTTCATAATTATGGACATTTGAAGAATTACGAAAAAATCTGAAAGATAACTGAAGATAAATTTATGGTCATTTTGTAAATTATTGAATGTCATTGCTGGATATATTTAATTGTGTTTAAAGAGAGAAAATTGTACGAGTACTCTGTTTTACACTTTTGTTTCTACATATTTAAGTAAAAATTCTTTCCTTATATGAAAAATACTTCGAGTCCGCATAGAAATTGTTTAACAACTGAATACTCAGAATCGCGGCCAATAGAAAATCACAAGTTATACTCCTGATTTTGCGATATGAAAGTAGAGAGGTACAAGCACTAGGTAAACATTAAAATTTTTATTTATCTTTTTATTTAACTATAATGAAGGGATAGACTTATATTTTAAGTTATCTATTTATTATTTCAATAAATATGTTTAAAAATACCTTATTTATGTACAATTTTAGTATTTTTTATTTTTGTTGAAAAAACAGTTTATGCTGTTTATTTTTATGATAAGAAATATTATCTTTAAATTATGCAAAATTACTATACAATAAAACAGTAAATCTATATCATTGACCTCTATTCTGTAGCTCTGCATGTATTATCACTGGAATCGGAATTGTTTCAAAAATGTCCTACTGTGTGTGGCACGCTAAATCCTATTGGTAGATTAGTTTGGCACGCCACAGTAAAAAGCAGGGGAGGGCAGACGTTTCCAGGGTACAAGCTACTTTTAATTTTTTCAATACGTTGCGGTCCACCCAGTGTCAGTGGCGCACACAAAGCGGGGAGGGAGGGCCCATGGGACCAAACCCTTTCTCTTAGCCATTGGTTTTTTTCGATTGTTTATAACCCCATGTATATATAATACTTAAAAAGTAATTAAGTATTTGTTATTAATATTTTTTTATTAATTAATGCTGATTATTTATTCAGTCATTTGCTTTTACTGTGTTTTTTTATCCCGACAATATACGAAATCAATATATATCTATATATATATAATCAAAATTTCTCTACAAGAGAGAGATGAATTAACATGATTAATACTTAAAAGAATAGCAATTGCTAGATAACCAGACAACAGAATTTAAAAGGAGATATGAAAAATTGAAATAACATAGTAAAATATAAAAGAATGGATACCACAGTATTATCAACATTGCTGACTTAAAACGGCAAGTATATCAAAAATTTCTCTTAAAAAAATTTATCTGTATAAAAGTGGGATTGAACATGTTTTTTGGCCAGCCAACCTTCCCCCTTTCTGTTAATAATACCGAGCAAAAACCAAATGGAAATAATGGATAGGAAATCTAAATCCATTATGAGAAAAAGGTAACTTACTTAAAAATTGCATACAGAAATGCAGAGCCCGAGCTAAATCTGAGTACAATAAGCAAGTTATTGCCAGATTCTGGACCCAAATACAATTTCAAAACAAAGCAATGGCTGTAAAATAGCACTTAGCAAAAGTATGAAAAGAATAGAAATAATAAAATAAGATTTGTAAACATACTACCATTATCTTAGAGACTCTAATATGATTTAAAAGTTATAATAAATTTTAAAAAGTAATTTTATCTAAAACTAGAAATCGGGGGTATTTAAAACTATCTAGGAAGAATAATAAATCTCTAATATTAACCTATTAAAACTATGAAAATTGAATCCTTACTATTTAGAATTTCTTTATTTAAATATATATTAATAAAATTAATTGGGTAGTTTTGAATTAAACAGTATTTAGTAAAATGTTTATAGTTTTTTTTCTGATTTATTTGAAACTAGAAATTTATTGCGTGGTGTGTAATTAATAACAATATTTCTGAACATGCACATTACTCTCCCAATGCAGTACTTTAATAATATTGAAATTAAAGTCATCTCGTTTATCATAAATATTAGTAACTATTTTATTATCTTTTAATTTAATTTCTATATCAAGAAAATTTGCTTCATAATTGTTACTATTTGTCTGTTTTAAATTAAGATATTGTGGATAAAAATTAATATTAGGTTTAAAGTTGTCTTGCTTGCCAAAAATGATTATGTCATTTATATAACGAAAAAAGCAATATTCTAAGTTGTGTGTCTGTGAAACTATTTTCAAAATAATATAAATATAAATTGAGGCAAGACAGTTGCTAGCTGGGCCACCTTGTGGTAGACCCTTAATCTGTTGAAAAAAATAATTACCATTATGATAAACATAATTCTCTTTTAGAACTAACCTAAGTAGAAAACCAAATCTATCATTTTGACATTTTTAAACAAATTATCTTTATGTAATTTTACAAGTGTTTTTATCATATCATCAATATTAATTGAGTTAAAAAGATCTTCAAAATCTAAACTAAATACTGAAAATATCTTTTTATCTTTAATTTGTGCAATAAGTTCTGTACTAATTTTAAGAATGGCTGAAGTTTTTAGATTATTTATTGTATCTTGTAACATTTCATGTAGAATTTTGCCTGATTTGCTGATTTATGTATTAAAACCATTAGTAACTGTTCTAAATCTTTATGAAATTTAGGAGTAAGAAATACATGTAGAAATTTAAAATTATTATTAATTTGTATTTTTAATTGTTTATGAAAAGCCAAAATTCGATTATTTATTTCTCTATCAGAAATTGATGACCTAATAAAAGCTGTATTGTTTTCAAAATGTTTGTTGAGCAATAAACTATAGTACTTACAAATGAAGGCAAATTTTCCGGGGACTTTATCAATATAAAGTATAATAAATTTATTTTGTAATTTTTTAATCTGATTTTTAATATCATTAAAAAAGATGTTATTATCTGTACTAAAGTTATATTTATTAATCTGTTGTGGTTACATTTAAACTCTGTGAATGCCTCTATAGGCATACTATATTTAATAGCAATTTTATAAATGAATTGCTCAATATCATTATGTAACTGATTTTTGATAATTTTATTATTATTGGAAATCATAAGTCTAAAACCAGTACCTTTATTCATTATATTTCTAAGATTATTGTCTTTTACAATATTGAGATCACCAGTAATAACATGCTGGTGACAATTATCTTTGAAATCTTTAAATTCATTACAATAACATATTAAATTTTCTTGCTTTATAGGTGCATTATAGTTAAAAATTGCTCTACCTATTTTTTTATTATATTTAAAAGCCTTTTTTTAATAGTGATATTTTGAATTGGGAAAGTTGACATGTGTTTTTTAAAAATGCTAGAAAAATTAATATTATCATAAGATTTATTCATATATAATAATGTACAATAATATTCTGTTTGATATTTTTTATTTACATTGACTTTTATTTTATGTTTATGCTTTAGAAATTTGTGAATGTCTCTTATGATATGTATATATATATAAAGCATGACTATCTATAAATTTATCTGAATTTAGTATATTTTCCGTAATACATATTTCTGTCTTACTTAATCCAAACATGAAAGATTTAATGTGCTTTATATTAAAATTGTTCTCGAAACTATTACATATATCACTAATACTTTTTGAAATAACATTTTCGTCTCTGCTTAACCTTTTAGTCCTATTCCCTCTAGTTTTTCTTTTATTAGACTTTTTGATTTCATTATTGTAAAAATAATCTTGAGAATTTTGTTTAATAGCATTGAGAATATTTTTTCCTTAATATAATACATTTAGTCCATAAGGATAAATTGTATTATAATACTTAATGTAGAAATTTTCCCACCATAGTCTTTCTTTAACATTAGGGACTACTTTAATAATATTGAGTACAACATTTTCAAAACCATGTGTATGGAAGTGTCTAATTTCTATTTTATTTGAATTTTTTATACTGTTAAAGTTTTTAGTATGATATAGGTCTACAATATTTTAATAATAAATATGGAATATGTACTTACCTACAGAACCAAAATAAAAATAATTAACACTTTTAAAACCGCGTTTGAAGCAAAACGCAAGATGCAAACATAGTAATAACAGCCACAAATATAATAATATTAAATGATGTGTTTATTAATGAATAATTCAAAACACAGAAAAAAGTAAAATATTTTTTATCTAAAGTTAGTTTTTGATGTTATAGTCAGTAGAGGACTTATACTCTGCATATACTTCAGCCAATCTTGAATACTTCCGTCTATAATTTACTTTCTGCTAAAATCTTCAGACGGTCACCACAAAACGTTTTGGCGGTCCACCGGTCGATCGCGATCGACGTGATGCCCATCTCGGGTAAAAAGGTTTCCGATCCCTGATATAGACTAATAGATGTTTAAAAATATTTTTGATTCTTGAATCGAACGAGTTCTCTTTCGACTTTGTACTGAGAAGAAAATACTGCGTCATTTACTTCCTGCTGCATAATGTATGTTTTCATAGTTTCCAAGCAATGTAAAACATTGGAAAGTGTAATAGTTTTGGTAGGAGTCTCATTACCAATTTCCAGTGGCGTACCGGAGAATATTAGGGCCTACCTGCAAAGTTAGGTTTCGGGCTCCAAGCTGGAACTTACAAAAGATTGCAAAACCATAACATAACATAGACTTTTGGCCCCCTAGAATTTTACCCCCCCCCCTCCATGATGTGGGGTTTATGGAGTTGTTCGTTACACCAGTGTCAATTTCGGTATCAGAATCTCTATTCATCGGCTCCGACAAATCAACAATTTTCTCAACTACAGCTGCGCACAAATCGGCAATCCGTCGTCAAATGTAACATAATCGTTAAAATCTTAAAATATCCCCTGCGTTGTGGAGTGGGATTAAGATACGAAAGCAATTTCCTGTCCTACTCAAAACTCTCACGATATGTTACTCTCATGCCCAGTAGCGCACAAAAAAATTTTTTAAGGGGGTAGTCCACGGTTGAAAGTCCCCCAACTCGTATCATACCTGAAGACAACACCAGTTGATTCTTCTGATTTTGTCGATTTTGTTAACAAAAAACAGTAAAAAATAAATTATTGAATTAATAATTAGCACAAATCAATAAAATAAATTGATAATTACAAGTACTTAATTAAATTTTACATGTATATATATATATAGGATTAACATCAATCGAAAAAACTCAAGGGCTTTGGGGAAGGGGGTCCAGACCCCAGGACACCCCCTTTGTGTGCGCCACTGCTCATGCCTCATCTGCACCTGAAGTCTAATAATGAGCTGCACCCTTTTTCATCGAAATTTATGACAAGAAAACTCTTTTTTCTGTACCGTATAAAGAAAATGAGTCACTCGAAGAAAAATCCAATTTTTTTCTAATCCAAACTAATAAAATAAATTTGTTAGGCTGTTGAAGTATTTCATTAATTTGGGGTTTATTATTCGTTAAATAGGTTTTTTTTTTGCCTTCATTTTACTCGTGGAAATAGAAAAATTCGTCAAATCGCGAAATTTGCTAAATAGAGATTCGGTAAATCGGGGTCTGATTGTATTTAAATTTATCGTAAGAAAAATTTTTGAAGTGATTTTTGAAGTATAACTTCGTTAAGCACGTTTTGCTGAAGAGTGAATTTAAATTAAGCGCCAAGTTCGGGTGCGTTACAGTCAATCTGCTTCTGTCGGCAATCAGGCTAGAATGGGCGACCTTGAGCTTAGTTTTGAATTAAACTTTTTAGGCATGTATTTTTTTTTTTTAGTAAAACATTAATGAGCTTTTTTCCCCGTAAATTTGCATTTTCTTTATTTATAAATATTACTGTCGTGAGCCTACTTCCCCTCAACTCCAGCGGTTGAACAATAGAAGAGAAGCGCATCGAAAATAATTGAAAAAACAAAACATAGAATTTATTTTTTTGATTCAGTAGAAAGGACATTTAAGCACAAAAATATGCCAAAAGAGTAAAAGTCCGAAAATTTAATGAAGTTAATTGGCGAAAAAGTTGCTGATATTTTGGTTTATATTAGTGATGACAACTAAGAGATTATATAAGAAAATAAAAGCATTTATTGAGAAAAAGTACGAACTCTCTCTTTTGTTTGTTTAGAGAATGTTTAGAAAAGTAAACGGCTCTCAGGGCATAATTTTTCCTAGCCTTAGATAGTATATGGCATTATATAAATTATATAAACAGTACTTACGTATTATCGGAATATTATTGGTGATATTATATGATAGGAAACGTATAGTTGCCAATTCAGTGCATATGTCACATGGGGAATCATCAGGATTGTCAACTTGGCGAGTTATCTTGAATGTTAGCATTGTTGCGATCGTATGTAAGTACCTTATAAACATATATATTATATGAATATAATCTACATAAATAATTTACATTTAAATATTTTTAAATAATTAGACTAATTGACAAATTAAAATCAAAAATACTCATATATAAATACATAAGGATGCATAATTATTTAAACATTGCCCTTTGCAGAAAATGGATGAAATAATTAATGAATGAGCATGAAAAAAAGAACTACCCGCATGCGAAGATGTCGTAAATGAAAAGTAGTACTTCCAAACAAGTGGATTCTCTAGCCCAAAATGAATCAGTTTTCACTTCTATCGTGTGGTCATAAGCACACACACACAATTTTTTATTTAATTACGGGTTTAATTTAATTTTATTCTTTTATTCTCGACTGACACACTTTTTATAGACTTCAAAAGATAAGAGAATTGCGCGTGTACATTTCATATTTCTTCGTATAAAAAGGCGCGCGTTATATGCGGTATTTATGAAGTATTTATGTTTTCAGTTTTTGTCATCATTACCCAGACAAAACATTTATTTTCTATATTGTTCTATTCCTTAATTTGCATTATTTTTAACTTTTGCTCGAATTGTTTTCAAACTTAATTGTATCTTTTATATATAAGATATTTTAAATGTTATTTCATATTCTTTTTTTTTTTTTTTGTTTATTTCCATTACAATTTGGGGCTTAAGATAGCGATCATAATTTCAATACACTTTTGCTCTTCTTTTTCTCTAGTTTGAATATCAAGGTAAAATTAATATAATTCTAAAAACAAATTTCACATTTAATTGTTGTCTATCTTTCTTTTGAAAACAGTGCTGATTTAAGCTCATTTTGGGCCCTGGGTGCAGAAGATCCACAGGCTCCTTTGGCACTGGAGGATTGGAATTTGTAACCAGAAAATCTGGTTAAGTCTAGCTTATCCGGGCCCTTCTGGACCTCTCAGGGACTCTGGGTGCCCACCCCAAGCGCCCAATGGAGAAATCGGCACTGTATGAAAATAGTAAAGCATCTAAAGAAAAAAAAAAGATTTGTAGATTTACGTTACAGAGAAAAAAATAAAAATTATCGTTAGGTTTTATGGACAAATTTTTTATTCGTTATGATATATTTTTAAGTTATAAATTTTTAATGCTCGTTCATTTATTTTATTATAAAAAAAATCATTTTTTAATTAATTTTTTTTTTGCAGAATTCTAAATTTTTGACAACAAATAAAAATTACTCAAGATTTAAAATTAAAATAATTTTCAAAAAAAAAAAATTATTTACCATGTTTTCATAACCATTTTCATGCGTTGTCATCCACTTGTGAGCTATAGTCCAAATTTCAAGTCTGTAGCTCATCGGGAAGTTAATTTAATATCAATTACAAAATTCCATTTGGACAGACACAAGAAAGAGAGTTAATAAAAAAACATGGTAACCATGGTAACATGGTAACCTTTCTTTGACCCCAGAGCCACGAAATTGTATACATAGACGAGCTTGACCCATGGTCTTTGTTTGAGTAATTTCGTGTAAGTTCCGGAGTTACGAGGCCCCTGTCAAAACTGGGGCCCGCTTCTTCGGGGACCCGGGTTCGAGACTAGAACTTTTTTTTCACATTTTCATGTATTGTCCCCCACTTCTGAGCTATGGTCCAAATTTCAAGTCTTTAGATTATCGGGAAGTAGGTTTAAACTCAATTACAAAATTCCACCGGGACAGGCAAGAAAGCGAGTTAATAAAAACATGGTAAAAAAAATCATCACTTGAAACACCTCAATTTATTTTTCGAAAAACTTAATGTAAAATGAAATGTTTTATCATCAAAAGTGAATTGAATTACATATTTTTTTTTAAAAATCCATGGATGAAAATAAATGTTTCTTCAAACCGAAAGAAATAATAAAATTTAGAATAAAAGTAACTTTTCCTGCAAGAAAACAAAACCTTAAAAAACGCATTAAATAAAAATCACAAGCCGATTGGCGAACTTAATTCACATTTCACATCCGAATTCTTTGCCTGTCATTTTGACAATCATATGAGGATATCACCTTTGAATAACCGGAATTTATTACGCGTCATCTTGTCAAAAAAGACACAATATTTTGTTCTGACACTTTAAAATTATATTTCCTCCCGTCTCTCGCACTTATCCCCCTCCTCCGTTGCAGACAATTTCATTCCTACTCGACGAAAATGCATTTGCCAAATGTATTTATTTTCTCCGCTCTAAAAAAATTCATTTTTTACGCATTAGTGAAATATTAGGGGGTGGGGTACCCTGAAATACATTAGCTGTTGCACTCCAAAAAAAAGGGGGCGTGGGGGCAGCATCAACTCCTAAATCGTAGGTGTTATTTTCTTCTTAAAGTGAAAAAAATTGAGTTTCAAATCTATTTTCCGTTCCGCTTTTCCAAGCAGAGCTCCAGTGCAGCTAGCGCCCTCTGGTGACGTAATGAAGCAGTAATAATCTGGGTCGTTTGGGCTTGGGTCCTATTATTCTGTCGTTGGGATTCGATACGGAAGATTTACTGGTGGAAACTACTAACTTCCCTTCACAAAGAGATGAGCAAAACTTCCAACGTTGAATATCAAACTTCTTTTAGGCGTGAGGGGGGAACTGTATCAAAAGCATCTTACTAAAAATTGCTTTTGAAAAATTTTGACTTGAACGTTTTTTTAATATTATTATTGTTATTTTCTTTTTTCAAAGTATTGGGGATGTATTGTTTTTGTTCTTAGTTTTCAAAAAATATGATTTGCAGATTATTTTTTATTATTTTATTTTTTTGACATAGTAAAAATTTAAACATTTTCAATGTCTTACATCTAGGACAGTCTTAAGATTCTTTGAGACACAAGACCAGAGGTTCCCAAACTTTTTTGTCTTGTAGACCCCTTGCCATGTTTTTCGGTTTGGGGTAGACCCCTGCTTAATTAATATTGCATTTTTGCAAATTTATCAACTTAAATTCTTTTTAACCGCTGGTACTACTACGTTAAAATAATTACATTTCTGACTGTTACGAAAAATATAGTGCTTAAAATTTAAAAAAGATAAGTTAATTAATTAAATTAAAATTAATAAATAAATAAAACTGTTAAAAATAAACTAACTAAACAACAAACAAATTATTTTAATTGGAGGGATGAATCTTTAACACTACTACATGAAATATTCAACATTTGGTATCGATCTTGGCTGGTTTAATTTTAAATCTCCTCTTTTAGTAGTGTCTAATTTTTTTTCTTTCTTTCTTTTTCGAAATTGGCAACCGCGCTGAAACTCCTTCACTCTAGGAAAAGCACGATGGAAAACTTCCTCACAATATTCCTTAAGTCGGGGAAAATAACAGGTTTGACTTTTTAAAGCCAAAATTGCTGGCATCCATTTTTAAACTTTAAGATCTTCGTTAGCGCTTATTAGTTCCTATTGTAATTTGACATTTTTTTTTTCAATATGGCCATATAAATTCATTGCCTACTGTGGTATTGCCATAGTCAAAGCCTTTTCAAAACTGATATCAAAATCTGTATAAAAGGCATTTAAATGTTGAACGTATGTTAAAACTTTCTGATAGATTGTGGCAAATTTAAAAAATTCGGGACCTCCAGTATTATATTTCTTTAGCTTAAATCAGGAGGGAAAAAAATTGAAATGGTTCTCGTTTTAATAAAATTTATGCTGTCACCTTGTAAATGCAAACTAACTTCACTATAAATTTAGTAAATAAATCTGTCAAATAGGTAAAATTTGGTTTATACTTGATTATAAATTTTCTTTTAAAATTAAAGTCATGATCTAGTTTAATGAGAGCCAGTATCACATAGACCCCCATTTACACCTCATGGACCCCCAAATTAATTTTCGGCTGACGTAGACCCCTTGGAGATCGTCATAGACCCCTGGGGGCCTATATAGATCACTTTGGGAATAACGGACCCAGAGAAATCTTAAGGTTTTTTTGAGGCCCTGGCCCCCTATGCAAAAGCAGGCCCTACCTGAGATCTTTAAATGTTTTTTTTTATTTCCAATGTGAATCACAAGGCAACTGTAAACTAAATGAGAAACAGAGAATATTGACAAAAAACAAGAAAGAACAAATAAATAAATAAACACAAGTCCACAGTATAGTCTATAAATGACACATTTTGTGTCTGGCCTCCCAATATCTGCTTCACATCGATTCAGAGCTGAATGCACGGCAGCGTGCCAAATGAATGGCGTCCATTTCTTCATTGGAGTTGCACAGTTTACAAAGGGGACTCTGGGCAATGCCTATCATGTTTAGAAGCAAGGATAGGCGGTCGGAGCCAGTGGCGGTTCGAAAATTTGCGACTGCTCTATCTCGTGGTCATTTTGGAATATGAAAAAGGATCTTTAAAAGTAGATAGTAGCATGCATTTTCAAATACTCGTTCACACGGTGATTTGAAACAAGTAAATATGCACGACTCACAATCTCAAAAACCTAGGCACAAACCGACTCGACCTAAGGCCGCATTTCGACTAAATGAGTTGAATGATTGTTTACGGTATTAGGCCTAGGCGTAAACATAGATAACGGTCATCATATAATAATAGTCTTATCACTTTTGCCAGTTGACATAGAGTTTGAAATTCCCTGTTTTTCGGAGAATATGTACGGGAATAATATTTGACTATTAAAATTATCTGGATCATGACCATTAAGACTGAGTCGAGAACGAAATGAGGCCTTCACCGAGGGTGAGGCCCTGGGCCCGGGCCTGGTTGACCATGCCTTAAAATGTCCCTGCATATATCTTGAACACATGAATTGAAGGTGGATTTATAAATTGCTCATTAATAAATGATTTTTAATGAATGAAATAATAGTTGTTCGTTAAAATCTACCCCAGATATGCTAGCTTTAAATAATGAGCATTTTATCAATATCGTTTTTTTATTGAAAACATTTATAAATCCCCATGCGCGCAAAGTATTAAACGGGTTTACAGGAGTAAGTATGAAACACGCACACATTAGAAAGGAAAGAAAAAAGAATTTTATAAAAGTCATGAAAGATTAATAATATTTATAATATATTTACACAACTTTTCAAAGGCAATTCTAGTGGAAATAAGTAGGTGAAAATTCGGAGGCCAATTTATTTTAATTATCTTGAGAGCAAGTCTTCGGATCTTCCTTACTCTGATAAGCTTGGAACTCAGCTCGGCTTGGAATTTTAACTATATTGAAGGAAATTTTGATCACTTTAATATGGAATAGACTTACGGATGCACGGTTTTTAATGCAAAGTTTTTAGTATAGTATTTTTCAAAAGTACTAATACAAAATGTTTCTCTGAGGCACAGACGATATTAAACTTAATATGATGGAGATCAGAAAATGGATGATTTAAATACATTTAAAAAAACATTTCCACAAAGTGGGCCAGGTAGCAATCTTCAGGACATTTATTTACATTCATATGAACAAAATTATACTGTAATTAGGTATTTTAACCTGTATCTGACCTGGTATTTTGACCTGTTGAATTTAGAATTTTTAAATAATGTGGATATTACGTATACCTTTAGGTTTAAAAGTCACTGCTTTTACCAAAAAACAATTAAAACATCAATATAATGATAAATGGTTTAGTTTTTTTCGGTGTAAACAGTGAATTTTAAACTTAATTTTACGTATTATCCAAATTATTAAAAGTTTTAAATACAAATGTAACCCAAAAAAAAGCTGATTTTTTCATAAATTTTGACATTTAAAATATATAAGTACATTTTATGCTGTAATATTTATGACAAAAGAGATGCATTTTATTTTCGCATGATTAGCTACTTTTCATGCAAAAGTTATGCACCTATTTTGTTGTACAAAAATATAATTTTAAAATCAGATGAAATAAAAAACAAAATAAATAAATAAATTTAAAAAATCACATTTTCTTCAGATTTTTATGAACAAGATGTCTCTATTTTTTTTAAAGATTTATGTATTATAAGGATAAATGGCATGCAAATTTGTGCATGCCATTTTTCATGCATTTTGCATGCCATTTTGGCATGCAAGTTTTCAATATATATTCAATTATTTTAATTATCATTTAAATTAAAAAAATTTAAATACTAAGAATTAAAAAGTGATCCACATTTTTGAAATTTAAATTGGTTTTTTTTCATGTTTAACAACATTTAATTACATTTTTATTCTTGTTATTACTTTCAAAAGCACCTCACATGTTATGAAGGCATATTTCTCCCCTTCCTCTTCCTTTGATTCAATTTAAGTAAATGAAATCCTTACTATTTTTCTTTCGTTTGTATTGTTGTTTCTCTTTCATTTTTTTTATGAAGAAATTATATTTTTCTACTCAGTAATATTAGAGAAAGGAGGGACTTATTTAATTTAGACTTATTTAAATTTGCTGTTCAGTTCTAAGCCTCAATAAATTAAGTAAATACTGGGCTGTATGTTGGATTTGTGGACTTGCTTTTCACTGCAGTATTTTTTATTAATATGAAATAATATTTTCTCAGTTCGTTTCTATATTTTGAATTTCTGTTAGTAACTAAATTATACTACACATAAATAAATACTGAACAGCCATTACATTCTAATCACACGTTTCTCGTAAACTAGGACTAGCCTTCTCTGTCAAAATCACCAACATCCAGCGAATCATGCATTCTAGAAGAGCTGATAGGTAATCTGAGGTATCTGGTACCGGGCCCTCACCATGTAACTGGTTCTGATATTCCCGCTCATTACGAGGTGGTAGAATAACAGCACAAATCTGGTTTTCCAAGTGGAACCACACATGCTCGATTGAATTTAGCCCAAGTGACTTCGGAGGAGAAAACATGATTTGAAATTCACCAGAATGTTCCTAGAACAATATCCTGACGATTCGGTTAGTAGGACATGGGACATTATCCAGTAGGTAAACACCATCACCCGCCGGGAATACTGTTGTCATGAAGGTGAACATTTGACCTACAATGATGCTCCCATAGCGCACAGAGTTCACGTATTGTTCTGCAGAAATGATTAATTCTAGTGTGTTCCCCATGAAAACATCACTTGGCTGGCCATCACAAAATTTACCTTTTCTCATTATCCTGGTTGTTCGTTGTGAGGCTTTTATAGTAATGTGCAAGGTGGCCTCACTCCATATTAGATGGACCTTTTTTGAGATATAATGCATGATTATTTGTTTGTTTGTAATGTTACACGTATTATAACTATCAACTCATCTCCGTTCCTTTACCTCCTCTTTCCTCATTATCCCATATTTTGTGCTTTTGACCTTAATTTTGGACTAGTATATCTTTGTTTCAACAGGTAAATATTTTAGAATGGGAAATTTAAATGCAAAAATCTTTTCAATACTTGAATGGCACTTATTACATTTCTGAAACTAAACTATATTAGTTTATAAAAGAAATAGATTAATATTTCAATCATGAGTTTAAAAAATTACATTAAAAAGTCTTCATTTCGTATCGTAAAAGTGAAAAGCAATAAAAAATTAATGTAAAAGAAAAGAAGGTAAGTTCCAGAATTATAATCACATTAAAAGAATATTTCATGGATAAAAGTTTGTATTTTAGTCAGTCAAAACTAAGCATTTCAGTTTATTTTGTGTTTAAGTATTGACAAACAGCTAGAATGTTTCCTAATTTATTTTTTAATCTAAATATTCAAAAGTGAAAATATTCATAAATCTAAAGACTCCATAAAAGATTGAAACTGATTAAACTTTAAAGTTCAATTATTAAGTAATCAAAATATTAGTTCAACCATTCTAACTAATAAAATCAGTTAAAATCAATACAAAGCTGTTACAAAGGAAAGAGAAAGAGGGAATTGGCAACAGATCTCTAATCTTATACCATTGCCTAATAATGAGGATGGCATCTGATCTGATACCTAAGTTTCAAACTTCCATTTCATACTATACAAAACGTTTGGAACAGCGATATATTTATAACATCCCAGTCCCAAGTGTCAATATTTAACAAATTGTTTAATGCAGTTGATGACGAATTAGAAGCTATATAAAAGGCTAAAGACGCGATAGGTTTCACAATTTTAAATCACAGTCAAAAGCTGTGGATGGAACTTCCTTGTTTCTACACCATGCTTGAAGTTTTTGAGGAATCAACTGAGCCTCTAATTTTTTTCTGCAAGACGATCTTAAGCGGAATTCAATTAGGGTGAGAGTTAATTAAAGTCACTCTTAAGGCAAGACGAAGGCTATTGACGATAGACCTTGTAATTTTTAACCATGGTCAAGATATGAGGACGGCCCTTGAGCTGGCACCACCCTCTCCAAAAAACCATCAGGGACGTCTTAAGGCATGGGCCAACTGGTCCCGGGCCCAGGGTCTCGACCACAATGGGGACCTCACCTCCTTCTCGACTCATTCTTAACAAGATAATGATTCGAATAATTTCAACAGTTTTTTCTGGTTGTATTCTCCGAAAAATTGGGAAATTTGGACAATATGTCAACTGGCTACATGTGATGACCGCGGTCTATCTATAGGCCTAAGGCCTAGGCCAACCACCATATACTAGCATTACTCATTCAGTTAAAAGGTGGTAGTCGGTTGAGTCGGTTTGTGCCGTTGTAAGTCTTGCACATTTATTTGTTTTGGGTTATTGTTTGTACGAGTATTTCACAGTGTATGCTACATACTGTCTACTTTCAAGGGCCATAGGTGGGGCTTACATTTATGTAGAGGTCTAGGGCCTCAAGAAGTCTTAAGACGTCCCTGACTACCATATCCTGCAGACGGGAGGATGAAATCATGGCATGTCTCGACAGATTAAAAGTGCTTCAGCCCATCACACGGGAGGTCATCAGTGACATCAGTACTCGAAACCCGTGATTTCACAACACCTGCAACGAGTACGTGACCATGACCACTCGACTACCGCGACCAAATAAAACCCATGAGAATTACTAGTTCATGAGCATGACCTCTAGGCTTCCGTGGCCACGAAGTGAAATTCGGAATTGAACTCATAAACGTCATAATTTCGCTGGACACGAAGTTTCAAATTTTAAGCTCGCATCCTTTATAATGTTAAACTTCTATTCTACAAGTCACTCCTTGACAACTTTCATAGTATAATTGTTAAATGAACAAATTTAATGGAGATAACATGAATAAGTTTGAATTTTCACTTTTGATAGAAACATAGTATATATATATATATATATATACATATATATATATATATACACTGCTTGCCACCGTAAATGCAACACCCTGAAGGAAGCACGCAAATAACATGAAATTTACAACATGCATTAGCGGAGGTAGATATGCAAATGATTAGAATTTCAGCGCAGACACACATCACGCACGCCTGTGGCGCCACCTCAGAGTGCTATTTAAGGCTTGGAGATTTCGACGATTTCAAGTTCGGCAATTGTGTTTTTCTTGTGGTTTTTTTCAAAAAACGATCAGTTATGTCTCTTAAAAAGAGCGATCAGCTTTTGATCAAGTATCCGAGTTCGACAGAGGGAGGATAGTGGCCTACCGAGATTGTGGATTATCTTTCAGGGAAATCGGTAGTCGTGTCGGACGAAACCAAACAACTGTAATGCGGATAAGTGACCGTTGGATGCAGGAGGGTATGATGGACTGACGTGGTCGATTGCATTCACCTCAGTGCACCACTTCACGTGAGTATAGGCAAATTGTGCAGTGATGGATAGCTTAGTCACATCACGAACCATAGCACAGCACATTGTAACGCATCATTCAGTGTCTGCGCGTACCATTTGACGCCGTTTACAGCAGAGTGATCTGTCCACAAGACGTCCATTGCTTGGTCTACTCTTGACGCAGAACCACAGACGTCTCCGTCTCCAATGGTGCGATGAAAGACGGATGTGGGTAGCAGAATGGAATGAAGTTGGCTTTACTGACGAGTCACGCATCTGTCTGCAACACCACGATGGTCGGATTCGAGTCTGGAGACACCGGGGAGAGAGGATGCTGAACAGCTGCGTTATGCACCGCCACACTGGTTCTGCATCGGGTATTATGGTATGGGGCGGTATTGGATATCACTCTCGCACTCCTCTAGTACGCATTGCCGGTACTTTAAAAAGCCAGTGCTACATCTCCGAGGTGTTGAAGCCAGTTGTCTTTCGTTACCTTCAGGGCTTGGCCACAGCCATATTTCAACAGGATAATGCGCGACCACACGTGGCACACATTGTCCAAAGGTTCTTCGTCAATCACCAGATTGAATTGCTTCCCTGGCCGGCTCGCTCTCCGGATCTTTCGCCGATAGAAAACATGTGGTCCATGGTTGCTCAACGATTGACCCAGATTACACCCCCAGCTGTCACACCAGTTCAACTTTGGCAACGTGTGGAAGCTGCTTGGTCTGCTGTACCCCAAGAACACATCCAAAGTCTCTTTGAATCAATGCCGAGGCGTGTGGCAGCGGTGATCTCCAACAATGGTAATTACTCTGGCTACTGATTCTGGCAGGAACCACACTTCACAGAAGTCTATAAATTTAATCATTTGATACTTGGTCAACATGTTATCTACAAAATAAATTTTGTTGTGCTATAATTTGTCTTTCTTGGTGTTGCATTTACGGTGGCCAGCAGTATATATATAAATGTGTGTATGTTTATGACCTCGCTTCACTCCAACACCGTTCAAATGATCACAATGAAAATTGGCGTGTATATGTATTTTTTTGTGGAGATGGATTTTGTGCTATCCTCTTTGCTGTAGCTCCCCACAAGGCACTACAGCATATCAACTTCTACACCGTTCAATCAATTGCCACGTTGCCAACATGGTTGCCAAAAATGATGCTAACTTGGTTTTATCACCAACATTTTGCTGTGTTTCCATTGAATAGTCATTATAATGTAAGGAACGGCATTGCTTGCGAATATTATAATTTTAAATAAAATAAATAGAACAGAAAGTAATATTAGCGTATTACACCTCCAGTTTTTAATTATTTACAATATTTTAAGCTTTCATTACACAAAATTTATAAACAATATGTTACTTTTGCTCAGAAGAGCTTAGCTTAGAAAGGTGTTTTCCAAAATCAACTCAGAAGAGAGTTACGAGGCGTTATAAATTTTAAAAAAATCCTTTTCATTAGCTATTAGACCTACAGTCTTTAAATTTAACAAATATGTTTTTTTTTTGTTCAGCTGAGATATGCAAAAAGCTTTTTTTTTTGTTTAATTTGCAATACACGTAAAATTAACTCATTAAAACTTATTTATCCTTCAGTCTGTTCTGTTTAATTTTTCAATTCACCAGTGCGAAGAACGAGTGCACCAGCTAATTATGCATAAAACAATAATTTCAAAGAAATAACTTGTAAAACAAACAATGCATATTAGAGCTACTTAAAACGTTTTAAGTCCAATCCTTCAGTTTTCTCAGTACGACCTCAAGAGAAGCCATCGCAGGCAGTCAATAGCCCATTTTCTGAGTATAAGTGGTCACAAAAATATTTGATTCCCTGTTGGTTTTCTGGTCTGAAAGCGGCCGAACAATCAGTCCGGTGAATTCCTCTCGTAAGGAGACACCTGACGGAAGCGGTTGCATTATTTAGAGCCGTCGTCCGGGATACGCAATTATCCGGGAGTCGGGAAAAGTTCCTGTTTCCTGGATACTTAAGGAGACGACAGCTATCTCAGGCTTCTCTGCTTCGATGATTAACGCTCAATAATGTATGGTGGGAAGAAGTTTCGTTTAACTGCTGTCCAACCCTTCGCCTCCCTTCACTCTCCGAAAAGGGTTGGGAAAATATTATATAAAGCTCTAGTTAATGCTGACATGAAAAAAAAAAGAACCTGTGTAGTTAATACTTTAAGTACATATTTCATTAATATGTAGTGCAAAAATTAAGTCCATATATTGTTTTTCATATGCTGCAGTGTATTTTTTTTCGCTGTAGTAAGGCTGTTTGGATTGTTAAGTCGATCAATGCTTTGAATCAAAATTAGGAAAATGGGTTAATTAGCATATATTTTTTTTTAAAAAATGAAGACCTTATATACACACTGGTTAATGAATTAGAAACTTTTGAGATGTAAAAAAAATGCATGCTAGAGATGAAGTATTCAAAAATTTTTTTATGACGTAGGTTACACAAAGTTAGAATGCTAGTATAAGTAAAGTATAAGAAGGCTTTTCCCGGTAAATGAAGTAAAATGGGAAAAACGACAGATCGTTCACTATTTGAAAAGGGGTTTAGTGTTGGTGCCTGTTTAGCAGGGGCCTCGATTGCGAAAACAGCAAATCTCACAGTGTTCTCAAAAGCAGCCATATTAAAGGTTTTCAAAAGTTGGAATCAGAATCCTCAACCCTTATCTAGAAGTCACAACTGTGGTTCGAGCACATTTTTCCAAGGGCGGCTTCAACGAATAGTACGGCAGATCAGGGTCTCTGCTGAGCTTCAATTGACACAAATCGTTAACCAAGGCTCTTTCCAACAGATTTAAGCTTTAACTCTGCGCAGAGAATTGCAAAGGATAGGAATGTATAGTCGGGTGCCTGTGAGAAAACCACTCCTTTCTGACCGAAATGCAAAAATTTGTTTGCAATGGTGTAGGGGGGAAAAACCACTGGAGATCTGAGGATTGGAAACGGGTAATGTGGTCAGATTAATCACGCCCCACTTTATCTTCCTCTGATGGAAGTCTTCGAATATAGTGAGAACTCACGAATCAATGAATTCAACTTGCCTTAATCGCCCTTTGCAAGGGTTTGGTGGGAGTATCATGATATGGGGCATGCTCTGGTGGCATTAAAAGTGAAGCCCTGGCGTTCCTCAACGGTAAACAAACAGCCATGAGATACCTAGATATACTGGCAGATCAAGTGCATTCTAAAAAGTTGCATTTTTACTCTGATGGTGACGGATACTTCATAAACGGTAATGCGCTTGTACATCGAGCCAGAAGTGTTCAGAATTGATTCGTTGAATATCAGTATGAATTCCAACATCTTCCTAGCTATCGCATATCCAGGATCTTAACCCCATAGAAAATGTGTGGTATATGGTGTTAAGACACGTCCAACAGCACTTTCCTTTTTCCATTCTCTTTAAAAGATATAAAAAGCTGGATAGCCAGTGCATGATATTCTGTGGGCGTAAATGCACTCAGAAGTATGTAGACTCGATACCCAAACGAATCAAAGCAGATATCCTTGCAAAAGGTGGTCCAATGAAATATTGATCTTAGATTTCTAATTTATTAGCCAGTGTGTGTGTGTTGTCACAGAGTTATTCACTATCATTAGAAACTTAAGAGAATTTTTAGTGCTATAATTGGTTGCGTAACGGACTTTAAACCATTAGGTAAAGAGTTCTAGTCTTCTAATTTCAAATTTCGTTAAATGCATTGGTATATTTAAGTTCATCCCTTTAGAAGCAAAGAGTAAAGTGTCAGCTTTTCCTGCCGTCTGATTATGGTTCAAAAGTAAGCGATACGTTAAGTAGAGCATTTATTTCTAATTCGAACTTTTTAACTTCCTTTACTCACAAAAAAAGTCTGTATTTGAGGTTTAACGAAGACAGTCAATACAATGAAGACTGTATTGAAGCAATTCTTAATGAAGGAAAAGAAAACTTCTTTTAGAGATTGCCTTCAAGTGGTGTTAGCACAATCATTTGACAATTAAGTATAATTGCGTGTGTGATTAATGTTTATTTCATTTATAACTAAATTATGCTTGCTAAGAAAGCCAAGAAAGCAGCTCAAATATTTTTTTTTCTAATGTATTTTCTTGCGACTGCAATTCTTTAGAACACAATTATATTTTAATTTTCGTGTAATACAAGCTGATTTTCTACAACTATCAATAAATATAAAAATACTTGTAATAAATAGAGAAAAAAATTAGAGGGAAACTTATACCACTCATATATTTTAGAAATTATCGCTCTTTTCTTTTCCGTTTTTTGAATGCGGTTCGATATCTTCGGATCAATGGAACCACAACTTGAATATATCTGAAATCTCCTCGAAAAAAATAAAAAAGGAGGGGGGGGAAAGGTGGGAAAGCCCTCCTTAAAAATCCTCCCAGCCGCCACATATAAACCTAAAGCAAAAACCTTCCGAGAACTTTTCACCATTCCAATGTTCTGAAACAGTACCAAACGATAATAATAAAAGAAAGAAAAATGAAAAAAAAAATAAAGAAAAAAAGTAGCGAATGAGAAAATCTCTTCACTTCTCTTCTTTCGCAACTCTTTTATTTTCATTTTTTTTCCTTTCAGAAGTGAGTAAGACTGCGAAAAGAGAGTGAAAAGCAGAGCATAAAGTCTGAAAAGAGTGAAAGAGATATTTTACAACAAGAGAAACCGTCGTCGGCTGAAAACTCTCTACTGGAAAACCATCCGGCGTGCATAACTCCTGGGTCCATCGAACGGTGAACGGATAATTTCGCTGAGACGGGGGGCCCAGCAAAGTCCACGGGGCGTGCTCACCAAGGCGTTAAGCCTGCTGTCGGTGCCAGGGCACCACTTGGGGCGTTAAAAGGGCCATGGCGGGGCTTATCCTGCTGTAAAAATTTTAATAATTCCGGGAGCGCGTGCCAGCTGGTGTTGCTTGGTCGGAGGATACGGCTATGAAAAGAAGTATTAAAACAACTCAGCACAGAGTTCCATAGACAGAGAGTGGGTACACGAGCCATGGTGTGCCACTTTTGGTCAATTTTAGTTTCGTTGTTCGAACTAGGGTCGAGGAAGATATTTCTTCTTCGTCGTCTTCTTTCCTTTATTTCTTTTGTTTATATCTATTTGTTTTTTTTTAAGGACGGGATGGTAGTTTCCTCGAGACGGCGCTTTTTGTTTTGTTTTTATTTTGTTCTTAGAAAATGGTTGGTTGCGTTTTTAATGAATTTGGAATGGAAGGGATTTTAAAAGGCGTTTTGTGTATTGAATCAGAGAATGTAAAGATGAATAAAAGTGTATGCGGGAGTTGAAAGAAAAATTACGTTTTGTTTTCACTTGAATTAAGTTTTTTTAATCATTGCGAATATTCTTGTATATGCGTTTAATAGTTTACGTCTCACTTTATATATGTAAGATGTTTTATGAGGATTCACTTGGAAAAATTGAAAGCGTTAACAATCTGAAAGAATTATTAATGCAAAATTCAAATAACGATTATTAATACCAATTTAAGGTATCCGACTACCCTAAAACCGTGAATTTTGCCAAAAATGGACAAATTTGTTATATGATTTTATTTTATAGACCATTTTATTAGATTTATAAAGCACCAGGTTTATTATTTTCCATTAATTAGAACAAAAACTACAAAAGTTTTAGTTAAAGCAGATGCCATTACTTTAAGCAGGATGTCATACTTTAAAATGCGTTTTACTCGAAATGTGATTTTTTTGAAAATAATCAAAAAGGGCCAGAGATTGCTGAAAAAGTTTTGAAAATAATCAACTGAAATTTTTTCTGTAAGTTCTGTATAATAGTAGAATTGTTTTAACCTTCAGATTTATCAATCACTGTTCTATTGCAAAATTTACAGTCCCTTATGTCAATATAATCACTGTTTTTTTAAGCAATTTCATATAATAACTGAGATAAAGTACTCTAGTTTTTGTAAAAAAGAAAATATATCTTATCTTGAAGGTCATTTCAAAAATGAATAACACAGCAACACATTAGAATGGAAAAATTGAAAATTTGTTCATAAACCTTTGGTACAGAATGGGCCGCGTTTATGCTATTTTTTGTCAATTTTTACCTATTTTTTCCCATTTTAGTAATAATCATTTCTTTTTCTCTTCTTGATTTCAGCATGTTTTTCTTAAAATGTACTAAAAAGATCTAAAAATAACAAAAAAAATCCCCATATAACCATTTTTTTTTTAAAAAAAAAGCTGTCGCAACCAGTCGGATACTTTAATAATTATAAAAATGGTGAAAAATATGAAACATTATTTTCATGCACATTTCCATGCTTTAAATTCAGAATTATTACAATTATTATTATGGTTAAATTTATTAAATATTCTGTTTAGTAATAGAACGCAAAAAAAAAGTATATCGTGAGAAAAAAACTATTATTTGTTTTATGTCGGCCCAGACTTCAATATACATGCGTCAAACAAAGGAGAATTCTTATGCGTGTTCAAATTTGGCCGTTTCCTCTCGGTGTTATTTAAAGAAGGCGTAGTCACTCGTAATTAACTTTGATTTAAAGACATTATAGAGCTTCCATTTTCATTTACTATGCTAGAATATATTGATGTGCAGCAAACGCTTTTAAAAATCATAAATGCATTTACCGTTTAAGCCCGCTAAATGCTCAGAAGTGTACGTAAGCAAATAAGAGATATTTTTGATTATGCTAGTATATATAATTTCTACAGCAAATAAATTATTTATTTGTGTATTTTCAATAACCTCATTAATTAAATGAGTTTAATTCAGAGACACAACTTTTAGTAGATTTTAGGTTAATAAGAATACCCTACTTCTACATCAAACTTAAACATTCTGTGCGTTTGTATAAGAAATTACACTAAAAGTCTTTTTCTAAGCTAAATGATAGTTATACAATGGTTTCGACGAATGGCTTTTTTATTCTTAAATTATTCTATTTTCCTAATATTCTGTAATTAAACTTGTCCTATATTATTTTATTCTTAAATCTGTTCCTCTCAATTTAAGCATTTTAACATCGTTTATCTTTGTAATAAGAGGTTTAATTGCCATTAAATAGTAAAGAGTACTAAGAGAGAGAGAGAGAGAGAGAAATTTGGTATAAAAGAATTGAGAAACGTACAAGAAGTATATTTAGTTTTGGTTATTTCTTTTTAAAAAATAATTAATATCGTTTGTCACAAACAATAACATTCCCTCTGTTATTTTTATTTTTTGATAATATGTTTTGTGTTTAGGTAACAAATAACTGATTAGATACACTAGGGTGCAAGTCTTAAGCAGCATGGGCGTTTTTCAACATACAACTATGAAAATGTTGAAAAGGGATTTTTGCGATCAGTACAGAGAAAGGTAGCAAAATAGAAAGGTGATGCATACGTAAACATCAGTATCAGGACATCATAGTAGACGTCACGGCATGCAAACGCGTGGAATGCTCGCATCAATGGACGAATGGAGCTCCATATTTTCAACAGCAACTTACTTACTGGAGATCGTTATTGCGATGAAATTATTCAATCACATGTGCGTCTGTTCCGTGGTGCCATTGATCTAGACCAGGGGTGGGCAACCTATGGCACGCTGCACTACTCTACAAATTTGTCATTTTTTGAGTGGATAGATGTTGAGAAATTTGTAATAGATCTTACTTGACAAACATCTTCAGAATTATGGATATTTACAGAATTACGAAAAATCTGAAATAATCAATCTAAAGATAAATAAATATACAGCTACTTTGTAAATTATTGAATATCATTGCTGGAGAGATTTAATGTTTGAAGAGAGAAAATTGCATGTACTCTGCTTTCCGCTTTTGCATATACGCTGCTTCTACATATCTAAGTAAAAAATCTTTCCTCATATGAAAAATATTTCGAATATACTAAGAAATTGTTTAACAACTGAATGATCAGAATCGTGTCAAATTGAATGTCACACATTATACCCCTGATTTTGTGGTATGAAAGTAAGGCGGGGCAAGCACAAGATTAGCATTAAATTTTTTATTTATCTTATTGAACTTTAATAGAGGAAAATTCTATATATTTTATGTTGTTTATTTCTTATATTAATAAATATACATAATATGTATACTATTTTAACTTTATACTTTTATTGAAGAAATAATTTTTATTTCATGTTATTTATTTTCATGTTAAGGAGTACCTTTACATGATGCAAAATTGATGTATAGTAAAACTGTAAATCTATATTATTGATCTCTATTCCCCAATTCTGCATGGAATCGAATTTTTTCAAAAATTTCTTATGTGGCACACTAAGTTATATTGGTTGATTGGTTTGACACGCCACAGCTAAAAGGTTGCCGACCCCTGATCTAGACTAATCTAGACGCGTCCACATAGAACCTCTGCTGTTAAGGTGTTTCTAAAACTTGATGATGTCTTCAGAATGGATTAGCTAGCGTGCTCCTCTGAATTAAATACCATCGAACATGTATGGGAAAATGTCCAGCAGCAATATCCGAACCTCCGGAGAATACCAGAGAACTGAAAAATTACCCCTTGAAGGGTGGCAACTCTTATTTCTGAACAGACCATACCATACAACCATTGCAGTTATAGGCAGTCATATTCCTTGCTAAGGAATTGGTTTGTTGTGCTCCCTCAAGGCCAAACAATGTTTTTTACTAACTCAATTCCTTCAATAAGTAAATAAAACCTTTTTCTGCATTGTTCCATAATGTATCCGTACAACTCATTTTTCGGCTACAATGCTTTCATTAACCTTTAGGTGCTACATTGTGCCTCTGTAGTGTGAATTTCATGCCACGCAGTTTATTTGTTTTGGAATTATGGAGCAATCAGAAAATCTGCTTAAGTGTTGCACACTAGTTTATAATAGAAAAAGACTCCCCAGGTACTGCCTCACACCCCTCAAAGTCAACATTCGTCGCCACTCTTTGCTAAAGCAAGGAGGTTACCAAGAAGCTAGGGCTCTCTCTTCTCCTTGCACTCCTCCTTGGAATGCTCAGCTCTTTATCACGCAATCTCTGTAAATTTTGTGCTCATTACTTATTTCCTTTCTTTCACCTTTTAGTTTCAGATTGTCATGTTTTCCTACTTCGTCAAAGCCAAAGATTAGTCATATGGTTTGTATGTGATTGACCCTCTGCTCTATTTCTATCATTTGCCAAGCCTTCGCTTTTTGGCTTCAGGTTCTTCGTTCCGACCTATCTCTTCCCTTTATTTCAACGTAGTATACGCATGACCTTTCAACGCGCTTGATAAACGAAATAAAGAAAAGAGATTCCCCGTTTTATACTCGCCAAGCATTAATGTGAAACATTGCTCTCTAACAATGTAATTATTTTTATGATTAATTTTGCTTAACTGTATTTGTAACTAGTACTGCCACTGTACACGCACAAACATATAGATATACACTCATGTCCATAAATTAAGGATAATTCTGAATCACATAGGAATTACAGGAAACCACCAGAGGGCACGGATAGTACGTCACAATGACGAGAGTATAAGAGAGGGGTATATAAGGAATGGTGGCAAGGAAGTAAAATTGTTCACAAGCGCTTTAAAAGCCTTTCAGTGCAATAACCGCATAGTTATGGCACAAATGAAGTAATTGGGTGAATTTTTACGTGGTAGAATCATCGGACGACTGGAATGTGGACGTACCCAGCTGGAAGTATCCGAGGAACTTGGAATCGCCCAGAGTGTCATCTCCAGGCTTTGGCAACGATTCCAAGATGATGGTAATGTTAGTAGATGTTACAGCACAGGTCGCCCCCGAGATAAAACGCTGAATGAGGACCGGTATTTGGCAGTTACTGCCAAAAGAAACAGACGGAGCACAGCATCAGACCTATCTCTTCAGCTCTGTTCAGCTGCCGGTACGACAGTCTCAAGGCTGACCATGTACAGAAGCTTAGGGCACATTGGTCTATATGCTCGTAGGCCTGTCAGATGTGTTTGTTCCCTTACCGCAACTCACTGTCGCCTGTGATTAACCTGGAGTACAGAGCAGGCATTGTGGACACCGCAACAGTGGTCTTGTGTGATGTTTTCCGACGAGTCCATGTTTAGTTTGCAGTCTGATTCTCGCTGGACTTTCATATGAAGAGCACCAGGTACCCGGTACCACCAAGAGAACACAATTAAAAGACACCGTTAAGGTGGTGCAGGATGGCTCGTTTGGGGAGGAATTATTCTTCGTTCCAGAACTGACCTGCATGTTCAGAGTGTAGCGATGACAGGCCACATCTATCGGGATGTCATTCTGGAATCTGTTTCGGGGCGCCATGGGTGCTGAATTTCTGTTTATGGATGACAACGCCCGTCCTCACCGTGCAAACATTGTAGACCAATGCCTTCAATCGGAGGATATCAGCCGTATGGATTGGCCAGCATACTCACCGGACTTGAATCCAATAGAGCATGTGTGGGATATGCTTGGCCGACGAATTGCAGCCCGTCAACCCCCTCCCACCTGTCTACCGGAACTTCGGAGGGCATTGCTTGATGAGTGGTGTAATATTCCCCAAGATCAGATTGATAATTTAATACTCAGCATGCGTAGGTGTTGTAAGGCCTGTATTGCAACGTCCGGGAGACATACTCCGTATTAACCATCATACTAACCATGTTATACTGTTTTTTGTAAATAGGTTCTTTTTTGAAATTTGCTCCAGGGAGTAAAAATCGCAATTTTTATTAATTATGTCAAACATATAGCATCTTTTTTGCTCTTTACCTTTTGTTTAATAAATTGATTTTCCAAATAAGTCAAATTTATTTTGCTTCTGTCTCTTTCTTTGCCTGAACTTCGTTATCCTTAATTTATGGACATGAGTGTATATTTATGATCGAAAACTATAAAATACTCACACGCTTAAAAGTGTGAAAAATAAACGCAAAAATACAGGAAATTCAATAAAATATCCAAATAAATAAAGTTAAAAATTTCTTGGGGGGGGGGGGACAGTTGATGATTCCATTATTGAAATCAGGGGTGGCCAACCCAAATACATGACCTAGTCTTCCATCTCAGAAAAACATTATAATCCCGCGAACTGCAAATAACAATATATAATTTTATGTTAGATTTGGACTTATTACAAGCATTTATTAGAGTGAAAATTTAAAACAGAATGAAAACTACTATCATTCTTTTCTTTATTTTTCATGTATATAGACACAGATAATATAATAACTATAATGCAATGATCAAGTAATTTTTTTAGATAATTAAATACTTGTTTCTCAATTATTTCACTTAGTTTTTTCAAGTTAATCTCAATGTGTGTATTTGCTTATAGTGATTGATGTTGCAGTTTTTCGTCCAACAAGTTTGAGCGCCATTTATGTCTGATAAGTTTCGTTTTCTAAAAAAAAAACGACTCGCAGGTGTAAGCTGAAAAAAGCTACAGGAATCAAGCGTAGTGCTGCGGGGTATCGATGCAAAGAAATGCCACTTCTAAGTTTGTAATAAAAACAAAAGCAACGTGATAAAATAGAAACAACAATGTATATTTGTTACAAAATACTACACTAAAAAAAATTGCACAAAATAATCGTATTTTGTAAAGTCGTCAAGAAACTCGTGGGCCGCTGGTTAACACCCCTAATTTAAATAATTAACAGATTTTTTAATGAACAAGGATAAAAAAAAAACGACTACACGAGGACAAATAGACGTATATAACACAAAGAAATGTTATAACAGATTATTTACAATAATGAAAAACGTACTCGTTATAAACAAGCTTTCCACCACTAGCAGTAACTCATACAGATAAAGTCTCTCGTCTTATCGCATTCATCGCACAAGCAGATTCTGATCTCGTCTGACTGTCATCTGCACTGACTTCGCCTGTTTTTCAATGGTCCCTCATGGAAATTTCCAAATGGGTCGATCCTAGAGACTTCTCGATGGTTTCTTGGCGTATTAATATTTTCACTAAATTTGTCACCAAATTGGTAATCCTGCTCACATCTTCAGGGTTACCAAAATCTTATTTTTCCAGTTCCTGCTGGGAAGCGAGCTTTACCTTTAAAACTCAATTTTCAAGGAAAGTATTCCTGGGGGAAAACAATATATAAGTGGTGTGTTTCCTTATGAATGGCGATGCTTGGTTTCTTTGGGTCAGCATACGATTTAAATCACTCTCACACTACAGGGATGCTATAACCTCTTACTGGCTGGAAATCAGCTACGAATGTGTAAAGAATGAGCATGATATATGAAATAATTCAGCTGATATGTTTATGTGTCTGTATTTTAATAAAAACAGTTCCTAAACAGATATTCATATGAAATTTAGCATCCTACATAACACACACACATACACACACAAAAAAACTAAAAGGATTTAATTAAAGTTTATCAGTTATTAAATTATTTCTTTACATAAAAAAGATAAATGTTTCGAACAGGAAGGAGGGTGAATAAGGGAACATTTCATATCCCCGATCAATCAGATTGCTTAAATTTTGGAATGATGAATAATGAAACACAAAATCTGGGATTATTAAAATTGAATCTAGAAAAGGAAAGAATAAGGTAACTATTTTTAACTATATATATATATATATATATATATATATATATATATAATTGCGATTAAATGATTAACTACAAATATTAGATATAAATATTTGTTTCAAATTACTGTGAAAGCTCATTTCCTCAATAAACATTTCATTTAAATTTATTATTTTAGGAATGAGATATTTGAATTATAAACCCGTAAAAAATTAAACAGATAATGTATATTTATATATAAATAATAGAATAATTTCATGAAGTTTTATTCTTCTATAAAATGCATTTAAAACAATATCCGAAGGGAATATGTGAAATCTAATAAGCTCATTGGTTTTAATTGATTGTCGGTAATTAGGCTTAGAGTTCTGGAAAACTAATCATGGAAACTGAATTGTAAATTATTTAGAAAATTAAGGCTAATTTAATTAATATGAATATCAATCGGTCCATATTTTTCTTAATATAATCGATAAATAGTCTGTATTACTTAAATGTTACAATGAAATTTATTTTTATTAAAATTCATAACTTATCCATTTCTTCGTTAATTGGCTAATAAAATACTATCTTAACTTTAAAAAATATTTCGAAAAAAGCTTAGAATTTTTTTTTAAAAACTTTAAACAAAAATTTGACTTGCTTTTTTTAAAAAATTTATTTGAATTTCAGAATTTCTCTTCACAAAGTATGTTGAGAACGGTATCGTAACTAAAGTTGATTTTGAGAAAATAAAAAACTTAGATTGTTACTTTATGTGATGCGAGATCAAAATTATTGTGATCAGTGTAGTCAGTGTAATCCATTGATTTAACAGCTCAAAATTCTCACTCAAATAGTATAAATATCATAAAAACTCTAATAATTATTGATTCTTTAGTTAGTTAGTAACTATTAATTATCTAAAACACACAAATTGTCCTACCGAAGAAAAGGCTATACATATAGTTCGGATTTTATACTAGTAGATGTTATTGTCATTAAATAGGAGTATTTTCTTTCAGGTAGTCACCACGACTCCCTCCATTTTCAAAAAAGAGACAACTCTTTTTGAATTTTTGATGACAGTTCCTCAAAATTCCCTGCGTTAGACTGTATTGAATTCACTGCTTTAGTCTGCATTAGACTGCATTGGTGCATATACCTCTTTGATAACTTTATCTAGTTTTCTGCTACACTTAATGGTTTTTATGTATAAATTGATCCAGATCTTGAGTAAGTTT